>CAUYPK010057818.1:0-154819 GCA_963574355.1 Loris lydekkerianus | reverse complement strand
CTTAGGTTGCATGCTCTTGCAATTTCAGTCTTACCCGTCATGGGGATACAAACATCAATGGTTTGGTCCCTGTCTTAGGTTGACTGAATGCAGAGTGATCTTACCTGTCTTTGGGTACTATGAATGTAATCCACCATGCAGCCTCTCCATAACAAATTCTTATAATAATTCGGTCGAGGGGCTGAATTTGGGGGTCTGGAATGCTACATGTGGTCTGAAGGCTGTAGGTTCCCTACCCCTGGTTTAAATGTGTGGCGTATGTGTCAGCAACTATCAGAAGCAAATACATAATACAGTTTGCATCTTTAATTTGCCATTATTTGTTAGAGTTTTCTTATAACCTAACACCATAAAAACTTTAGACTGAAAAAAAAAATTCTCATTAGATTTAACTTATATATGTGATAAATTGCTAAAGTTAGCTAGTGTGGGGAAAACAGTTACCTCTCATAAAGTCTGATTTAAATAACCTGTTCTACATTTAATAAATAAAATCATCCTTATCAAATTAGGACTCATCTTCTGGCCTGTTTATTAAATTGGGAAGGTTAATAAATAACAATAGAAGATTGATTTAATTTAAAACTTAAATATAGAGGGGGTATGTGGTCAGCCAATTAATTTTTAAGGGTTTCTGGCCATTAATTACTTTGTAAGCTTCCTAGTATATGTCACTAAGCACAATTTTAATGAAAAAAAGACACTCAAAGACATAATTGGAAGTACAAATATTTACAGATTTTCTGGATTTTTATTTAAGTTATATATGAAAGGCATATGGTTTCTCAAATTCAAATCCAATTTATTTATGCCTGTAGATATAAGAGTTTTCTTGCTCTTAAGAAGAAATGTAAAGATAAGGAGTTATATAGCTCTCCTCATCTAATAAAAATGAAGCTGGACACTTCATTGTGACAGAAATTGTGTTTGTCTCATCACTAATTCTCTAATGAAGTGTTTGTGGTCATAGCATCTCAATCACAGATACACATAACACTTACTCCTCCTGTCCCTTCTTGGAAAGTCACAAAATAAATAAGGATCCTTGTTAAAATTGCAACTATCCCAGATTAACAGTGCCTAGAAAATTAAATATTAAATATGAGTATTAAACTACCTATATTTAAAATGTAGCTACAACAGCTGTTGTACAAAGCAGGATTGTGGTGCAGGCAGGGAGGATTCAAATTTTCCATGTGCTCCTCCCACATTTCTCAGCCTTGTTTGAAGTTAAGAGTGTGTGCTGCTATTCAGACTCCTAACTATTTGCATTCTCTCTCCCTGCTGTGGCTGGAAATAAAGAATTCCTCCCAGCCAAAATTGCATAACAGGTTTAGCCTGGGTCCCTGAGTCACCACGTGGAGGAGAATTGTACAAGAGAGTTGCCCAACCCCCCATAGGGCTGTGAGAAGAGCAAAAGACAAACTATGCTGTGCTAAGACATTAAGATCAAAGATTTGGAATTGGAGTTGATTTTTCCACTTGGTTTTAAAACACCAGTTATAGCACTCTTTCTAAAATAATACGTTTTCCTTTTAATACTGGTGATGCATAAATTTGATATTGTAGAGACTTTAAATGGTTCTGTGTTGCTATATGGTCAATCTTGTCACTACATTAATAATAGAACTTTAAAACATCAAAATATTAGATTAATAAATTTTAGTGGATTTAAATAATACATATAGTAAATATTCTAGAGTGGCTTTTACTGATGCTCTTGATTGAACTCTAAGATTTAATGAGAATTCCTGTCATGAAATTAAGTGGTTTGTGAATTTGTAACTGGTAATTTTTGGATTGGTAATAGGGAGGGAAAAAAGAGGAAGCTCTGTAGCTAAGTGGAGGGCAGTCTCTTAACACACATTTTAAGATATAGCCAGACATAATTTTACAGTAACTATGACTAGCACTGGTCAAGGAAACTTATCCTCTAGAAAAAATATCACGGATGAGACAAGGAATATTTCTCACCCTAACGTAGAAAGCCTTCACAATATCTGGCCAAAAAAATTTCGGAATTGCTGTGGACCAGTGATTGACAAAGGTCACTGCATTTTTTTTTTTTCTGAATGGAATATTTAGTTATTTTGCCATATTATATAATAATTATAAGTGTAAGTATTCTATAGGGAGGAACATACTACTTCACAGGCCTCCTAATCAAGAGGAGTCATGTTTGTGATTGATGGAGAGACAATCCTGCAGAGATCTACAAATTCTGAGCTTTGGGCTGTATATAGCAATTACCAAGACTTTGATTTTCTTCTCTGGGAGGAATTAATTGTATTTGGCAATGAGAATGGCAAAATGTAATAGAGACTACCTGTGCTCAGTAAATATATATCAGCTTCCACTGCAGTTGTATTAAAGTCATGTGACTAATTCTGGCCAATGGACTATGAGTGAAGGTGACATGTATAACTTTTTGTTGGAAGTGGTTAAGATTGGGGAATCTTCTGTAGCTGCAAGTTAGGAATCATCAAACATGAAGATGCAAGAGAGGAGCCCATTGGCAAGTAGGGAAGCCATACAGTACCATTGTCTGACCTACATGGAAAAAGAAATAAACTTTTGTCATGTTAATCCACTGAGATACGAAAGTATGACTCTGAGGAGCTGGTTTTAATTTTCTGACTAATAAATAAAATATCATAATTACTACTGATGCTTCAACCTAAGGAAAATGTTTATTTTCATTGAAGAGAAATGATATATTCCCTACAGAAGTCAGCATTTATTTCATCTTGTCTTGTTAAGCCAAGGGTTATGAAATAGTCGAAGGAGGTTAGGGCATGTTCTTTTCTTTTCTCTCTAAAATTTCACAGTCCAGTTCTCTCACCTGCTATCCTTTAAGACAGGTGATGATACTACTCTTCAGACTTTTTGAGGTTGCACCTATCAGTGTCTAGGAAATCTCTGGGTGATCCAAGTACAGAAGTATCATGATCTCTACCTGTTTTGAATAAAGACAGAATCTTGGAGATATTATTGTTGAGTGCAGCTTAATTGAACAAAGAGGCTACATACCCAGTGCTTTGAACTTTTCTTTTTTTTTTTAACAGAGATTTCTTTCTCCCTTACAAATTCAAATCTAGCACTTAGAATTATCATGAAAGTATGAAAGAGAAAAAAAGTAGTTTTTTAATGTTTAAGAATAACTTATGTCCTCAGAGGCAAATGTAACCCAAAAGAGTAATGAAAATTTACTTTTTTTTTATCCATAATACATTCTCTCTCTCGTTTTCCCCTTCCACCTCATGTTCTCTCTGATAATCAATAAATCATGAGGTCTATAGGGTCTATCTTCTCAATAATTTTCAAATCCTGTTGCCCATAGCTTCTACCTTGACCTGAGACACTATCCCCCACCGCTGTAACTATAGGAGTTTACTAGTTCATCATTCTTCCTCCATAACTGCTGTCTTACCCTCTGATTTCTACGTTACAGATAAGGGATTATTTATTACAAAGGTATGATAATATCATCCCATACTTAAAACCACCTACTTTTAAGGGACTCAGTTCAAACTCATTAATGTGGTTTGTGAAATATTTTACTTCTTTGACTTCACTTCTTCCCACTACACCTCAATCTTTTAACTGCCTAGGTTCTATGTTCCAATCAAGACGAACTCCTTCTTCCAATTAGCTTAGTGTATATATCATCTCCTGGATCCCAGTCACCCTCTCTCATATCTAGGTTAGTGATCACCCAGGTGCTTGAGAGTAGCCTGTGTACTTTCTCCCTTATAACACTTTAATATCATGTTGTGATAGTCTTCATACTTAGCTGTATTTCTCACTAAACTATAAATTCCATGATGGCCAAAATAGTGTCTATATAATTCACTATCACAGTGAGCATTTGGGAAGTATCAAAGCATAAGGTAAGTAGCCCTTCTCCCATGCTTTCAAGTAGGCCTAGATAGAGGCTATTTTTAAACATATCACAACCTCCTTTGAAATTATTTTCTCAAAAAATTTTAGCCTTTTTGTCCATATATTATATCAAATTCTTTTGTTCTTTATTTAGCTGACAATTTTATATAAATGTTTCCACAAGTACAATTTTTAAAAACTGAACAAAAAAATAGGCCATTACTGTTGAAGCATGTTACTCTCTATTTTTTTTTATCATGCCCTACTCCATTGTCAACCACTACTGACAGTACCAACATTTATTCAAATAAATAGTCAAATAATTATGGAAATTATACCTAGAATCTAAAGTGCTAGATCAGACCTAACAAAACAGAAAGTAAAAATTCTAAATTTTTACCTCTCCTATTTTCTTGGTGAAGGTGTACAAGTGACTGAGTGGGAATACTAATTGGGCTTCCTCTTTCATCAGGTGATCTCTGCACATCCCAGCTTCCCTTCACCTCTGCAATGAGTGGAAATGGCCTCAACAGAAGTCAATGCTGGTGCCATGCTCCTTGCACAGTCTGCAGAACCATGAGCCAGATAAACGTCTTTTCTTTATCAATTACCCAGCCTCAGGTGTCCCTTCATAGGAACACAAATGGACTAAGACAAATAGTATTGACTTACCTTGGGGACTTTAAAATCTGTGAATAATGTTGAGAAAAATGGGCTGTTCAGTTTAAAAAATGTTTGCAATATAATTGTTTGAAACTCTTACCAAGACAAGAGCATCAGTGGCTCTCAGGAGCCCTTCTTGGTTTATTTTTCAAAGGGACAGATTGGAGGGAGAATATGTTAAGATAGTACCTATGAACCAGAAAGGTCATACCAGAAGTAAAATGTTCTCAGAGATCCCAAAACCTACTCAGAATTCCCAGAGCTGAAATATGTACAAATATCAATTAGACAAACCCAATGTGATAATAATCTCCCTTGATTATTTATAGTGCTTAGAGCACTTCTCTTTTTCTCCATCTATTCCTTGTTATTGTCCTTAGGGGCAGTTACTACACCCATTTTATAGCTGAAGAGTTGGAGAGATATCTGTCTTATATTCTACTTAAGATAACACAGTTTGTAAAAGGCAAAATTACCTCTTGTGTATTTTTGTGGTAAACTCAATTTCAATTCCAGCACTCTGGAAAGAATTTGCCTTTTGGTACTGACAATATCAGCATTTTGGTATTTGAGGTGACTTAAATGGCTTAAATTAATTACTGCAGAGTCATTCTTCAGGAAAGTACAAGACTCTTAACAGACTGCTTGATCGACACTAGAATGAGGTGAACACAGGCTGACCAGGCGATCCGAGAGCAGGGATGGACTGAAACAGCATCCTCAGGTTTCCCAACTGTCATGTTACATCTCTGAAATGTCATCACAAACTCTATTGCAAAATTCTCAAGCTGAGTGTGGGTGGTGGATGGAACTATTAGCTAAAATTTTTTGTTTAATTGAACTGGTCAGAATATAGTTTAAGGAAAAGCAAGGATGTGGGCAGAGCAGACGTGAACTAGGTCCTTGGCTTTAGCCTTGCACAGTTGAATCAACAATAACTGTGGGAAGGATTATGTCCTAAAATAAAGTGAATGTTTCAGAGACAATCCAGGCTAATGTATCACTGCAATTAGGAAATCAACATAAAGTTCATGTCCCTCTTACAGCTAAATCATCTCAGTAACAGCATCCTCTAAACCCATAAAGCAATGAATTACTCTCATTTACCAAAAGGTCATTATCAACACTCCATTAATCACCAGTACACAGTGTAGTTTAGCTAAAACAAATATTTGAATGGTCAATGGTGAAGCTTGAGTGACTGTACATACACCAGGGAAAGGGTACATTTCCAGAAATAATGCAATTTTGAAAGTTCTTTCTATAGCTCCTTCAGTGTAAGAAAACGTGTATTAAATACAAAACTGTTAAGTGAGTCTGGAGGGGTGCGCCCTCCTCTGTGTTATGTTCTTGGCAGAAGTAAATAACCAAGACAAAGACTCGTAGTTTAGTACATCTAGAGTCTGTCTCATAGAATTTCATAACAGAGATTATAAAGAATTTTTTTTTTGTAGAGACAGAGTCTCACTTTACCACCCTCAGTGGAGTGCCGTGACATCACAGGACTCACAGCAACCTCCAGCTCTTGGACTTCTGCGATTCTCTTGCCTCAGCCTCCTGAGCAGCTGGGACTACAGGCACCCGCCATAACGCCCGGCTATTTTTTGGCTGCAGTTCGGCCGGGGCTGAGTTTGAATCCGCCACCCTTCGGTATATGAGGCCGGTGCCCTACTCACTGAGCCACAGGCATCATTATATCAGTATACCTTAAAATATACTCAAAGGGTCTATCTAAGCACATTAATTGAATCCATTAAAAAGTGCTACATATCATTTTTAAAAGTTGTATTAATGATGTATGAGCCATAGTAACTCTAACATAATATAGCATGGCCATATAAAATACCAAATTGCCAACCCAATAGGGTCACCAGTACTATAAGCCAAATTGGTTGTTCTGGGAAGAGTGCTTGAGTTGGAATTGTGTTGTCTGCTGGGTTTAAGAGGTCTAATTTGAATTACATGTCTTTACGCAGACAGAAAACATCAGAAATATTAACAAGAGATGCAGAACATTGATTCACACATCATATGTTTCTAAGAAGTTTACATTAATACAGAAGGTTCCAGGGAATGATTTCTTTAAAAAGGCATATTTTCACACTTTATTTGCCACATTTTGTTTAAGACTTTGTGGCTGGGTGTGGTGGCTTACACCTGTAATCCTAGCACTCTGGGAGGCTGAGGTGGGAAGATACCTTGAGCCCAGGAATTTGAGACCAGTCTGAACAACAGTGACCAGTCTGAACAACTCCCGTATCTACTAAAACAAACAAACAAAAAGATGGATAAACCAGCCAGGTGTGTTGGTGGGCACCTATAGCCCCAGCTACTTGGGAGGCTGAGCCAGAAGATTACTTGAGCCCAGAAGTGCAAAGTTGCTGTGAGCTAGGCTGATGCCAGGGCATCAGAGTAAGACTCTATTCATGGCAACAGAGTAAGACTCTGTCTTAAAACAAACAACAAACAAAAAAACACCTTGAGAACTTGGGAGGTTAATTTCTTTTCTTTCTTTCTTTTTTTTTTTTTTTTTTTTTTTTTTTTGAGAAAGAGTCTCAGTCCATGCCCTTGGTAGAGTGTCATAGCATCCTAGCTCACAGCAACTTCAAACTCTTGGGCTTAAGCAATTCTCTTGTCTCAGTCTCCCAAGTAGCTGGTACTATAGGTGCCCACTATCACACCTGGCTAGTTTTTTTACAGACTGAGTCTCACTTTTGCTCAAGCAGGTCTTGAACTCCTGAGCTCAGGCAACCTACCACCCCTACTGACTTAGGAACTCTAACGCAAAAATACCATGTTTTATTTATAGAGAATTAGCTTGATCGAGGTCACCAGGGACCATCTTCTCTGACACTATACTTAGAACACACATTCTTAACCACCTAACCGTAACCATACGGCCACACTGATCCCTGTAGCTCAGAGTCCTGGCAGGGATCATCATGCTCACTCTGCAGTAGCCACAAACACTTGGCCTTCTTGGTATCTGACTAGTACAGTACTAAGAAAGAAAAGGTAAAGACTCAGTTAAGAAAAAGTTAAGACGATAGTAATGACGGGAGCACATGGCAGAAATAATTTGGAATGGGCTCCTTGCCAAAATAGTCCTTTTAAGAGACTTTGTGGACCTTGGCAGTGGCTATGGGCAGAGGGAACCAGCACTGGCTTATCCAACAACGTGGTGTGGGAATTCTACTCAAAGAAATGTGACTCCAGATTGAGGAAAGAGTCTGTTGGGGCAACACACTCAGAGTGGAGATTAGACGCTAGGATATACAGATCAGTATCTGGAGCTAAAAGTAATTGTCTGAACATAGGCTTGTCAGGTAGCTTCTGGCTGATTTTGTTTTCTCCATGCTGTTTCCTATAACTATTCCCCAAGGAATCTCAAGCCCTATCCTCAGTCTAGCAGCTGAGACCTGGTATTCCAAAGGCATTGAGCATGTGCTATGTATGAGCATGCCCAGAATATTCCAGAGCAAAACGCAGCAGGATGTGCCTCGAGATGGCAGCAGCCCTAACTAAGCAGACTTGCTCCTCACTCAAGCTGGGCAAGTGAGGACAAACAGTGACGCCAAGGAAGTCGAGGGGGCTGACCTCCTCACTAAGGGTGACAGTCCCCCACAGCGTGGCCTGTGCCAGTTTGCAGTCATTTCCTGGGGATTGGCTGCCAAAGGAGCTTGACACCATGCTGAAAAGGATTTAGGAGCAGGAAGATGGGGACTGTGGTTTTAGACTTTCTGAGCCTGAAACACTGGCATAGAGAGATAACCATGTAGCTATTCTCCAGGTCGAGAATTCCATTGTATTAGCGATGTTAAAGAGAAGACAGTTTGAACTTTATTTTTATATTTAACTCAAAAGGGCAATGTCATTTGAATTTTGTATTAGTTGTTTTGGCCTATAAATTCTTTGAAACCATAATTTTTGAAATTTAATTTCTCTCTAGGAATTTAACAAAGGAGGAAGTTTAGTACATGTGAAATTTTGGATATTTCAATGCCATTGACACTTTATTACTAGAATATCTCAATTCCTTTCAATTTGTAGAGTGATTAGTAAGCCATATCACACAATATGGATGAAAATACTTTGGAATAAAATTGAGAATAGGGAGTGAAGATGCTACCTTGGATGGAGCCTAACCTTGAAGTTAATTTAATTAGTGACTTTCCTAACCCTGTTCAATATGGTTCCTATAGTTTTGGGGAGAATAATGAAAGACTAGTGGTTGGTATTGAGCAAGGAACCCCGTGAAGATGGGAAGTCGACTTCTCCAGGAGACGGCTCATCTCTTTCTCCAACTGGAACAGCTCTCTGACCTGAGTGAGTTACAGAGGAAGGTTTATTCCCCACTTCTCTGGCTCCCAAGAGAAGGGATTTGCCTAAACACGGGTGCCTGGGCATCCTACATTTAATTCCTTCCCACGAAGGTGGACTGAGTTTCTGAGCTGGTGAAAGGCCACAGTGTTGAATCTCATTCAGCTTTATCAGTGCATTTGTTAGTGTTCTCCATGGTAACAAACAATGCTAATGTATCAGTGGCTACAGCCACAAATATTTCTTTTTGCACATGTTACATAAGACCTAAGGGCCAGCCATAACTTTGCTTTACCAGTGAGGCTAAACATTCTTCATACGTTTATTATCTACTTGAAATCCTTCTATTGAGTTGACTCTTCACACTTTTGCCTATTACTTAGGTTTTTTGTTTGTTTGTTTGTTTTTTGCTTATTGATGTTTGTGTCTTCTTTTTTGATTGAATATGTAGCTTGGCCTCTGAGTGAAGCTACTGCTCATGTGAAGCTACTGCTCTGGAGTCTGGTACAGTCCCACCAAGGTCCAAAGCTGGAGAGGAGAAGGGTGGGAGCAAGAGAACACCCCCAGCCTAAAGGCAGCTATTCTTCTGGGCATGAGGAAGGAACAGAATCCTAGAAACATATTTCTTTGCTATCAAGTAATTTAGAATTTTCCACTTCCTGCATGTGATCCTGGGGCAGTTGGAATGTTGCTAATCAGAAGTAACGTGTCCCTTTAGTGTAAAATACACACCATTTTTGATGACCCAGAATGAAAAAAAGAATGTGAAGTATTTTAATAATAATTCTATATTGACTACATGCTAAATGATAACATTTTAGATAAACTGAGTTAAATAAACTACATTATTAAAAGTAATTCCACCTATTTCTCTTTATTTTATCATCTGGTTACTAGTAAATTTAAAATTATGCATATAACTCTCATTGTGCTTAAAATGGACAGTATTACTTTAGAAGCTTGCCTCAAAGTAGGCAAATGGCCATTCTTTTGAAGTAACCTAATTTCATGCTTGTGATCTTTCATGAAGTTATTTATCAACATTTTTATGGCTGCCAGTTAATTTTCATCAGCTTCTCATAAGTCAGCTTGCCTGACCTGACCACCTCTGCTCCATACGGGATGCTGCTTACTATATCTCTCCTAAACCACAAATCGTGGGCAATCTATAAACACGTCATCTGGATTATGTGGGTTATCAGCTGAATGTTCTTAATGTGGTTGTAAGAATAGCTCTGACTAAGACAACCTTAGGAAAACTTTCCAGTTGCTTCTTAAAGTGCCATCAACGATAAATTTGGGTCAAATAACCAAAATGTATTTTTTAAACTACACTCCACACATATAGGAAATGACAATGGATTGGTACAGAATTTATAAATATAACAAACCAGAATGTGATTATTTACTTAGTTGTATGCTGGGGAACACATTGAAATATTAAATTTGTGATTTAAGGTTAATTGAACTAGATTCTCTCAGAACTTGGGCTTGGTGACAATGACAAGATGTGGCGTTATAGGGAAAGAAGACGCTGAGGACTGACGCCAGCAGCAGCGCTCGCTGAAAGTTCCTAGTGCTCTTTTCCCCTCATGAAAAAAAAATGCAGAACAACAAATAGACTAAATTTCGACCGAAATGAATAAAGGAGAGCACTGGAGAACAGCTGAAGGAGCACAGGGGAAGTCCTGTAGAGCCCAGACACCTAGGACAATTGCATAAAGAGGAAAAAGAAACCCCTAGCCTCTGTCACCTCATCTCTCCAGTTGGGGTCAGCTGGCAACAAGAAGGGACTTGCCCTTGCCGGGCAAAGGTGGGGCAGAGAACCGTAGCAACCTTCACCACCACTGTGAACACCTGCAGCCTTTGCTACTAGAGACTCCTGCAGACCTCACAGGTTCTGAGCCCAACTGAGAGAGCTCCCCAGAGTCCACACGCTGAGTGACCCCAAGAGCAAGAACTGACACTGTGCCTCACCCCCGTGGGTGCTGTAGCTAAATGCTTTGCACAATCTTGGAACTGGAGAAACTGCTACTCCAGGGGCAGGTAGCCACTGCATCGTGCCATCCCTGAGCTCAGCTGTCCTGGCACCACACCCACCATTAGCTTTCCATTCCCAAGTTGAGGTATTACTATGCTGTATCCACTGACCCACTCCACAGACCCACCCCTCCCCTCCTTCACGTTGCAGTTATACTTTACCCTCAGAACTAAGCTGAAGTGGTGCCCTGACCTTGGGGAACCAAAGCCTCGAAATACCAGAGCAGCGATGTCCTCCATACCAGAGCTGAAGCAACACTTTATCTCCTGGGGACCTCGAGCCTCCTGTGGTGACATTGAGGAAGTCACCACACACAAATTATAATAATTATAATTAAATTGTCAAAAGTAAAAAAACAATGAGAGAATTTTAAAAGCTGCAATAGAAAAGCATCAGGTCACAAATAAAGGAATCTTCATCAGACTATCAGCACATTTCTCCCCAGAAAACTTGTATACATAAAAAAAAGGGATAATGTATTCAAAATGCAGAAAGAAAATCACTACGAGACAAGAATACTATATCCAGCAAAGTTATTCCTCAAAAATGAAGTATAAATGGTATTTCACAGAAAAGTAAAAGGTCATGAATTTCAATAACATTAAACCTGCCTTACTAGAAGTGCTTAAGGGAGTTCTTCAAGCAGAAACGAAAGGATAATAATCACTATCATGAATACAAATGAAAATTAAAAAAAAAGAAACTCTTAGGTAGAAGTAAATGGATAGCAAAATCCAGAATATTTAAATCCTATAATGGTTTGTGTAAGTCATACGTGTCCCTACTGTGAATATTAAACAACAAAATTGTCAAAAATAACTAGAGCTACAAGTTGTTGGGGAGTATACAATACAAAAGGGTGTCAATTGTGATAAATCATAAATGATGAGGAAGGAGAGTAAAAATCTAGATTCTGTGTGTGAAGAATTCAAGTTCTTCTATTAAAAGATAGACTATAACTGTGAGATGTTTTATGTAAGCCTCATGGCAACCACAAAACAAAACACGACAGCAGGTAAACAAATGATGAAGAGAATAGGGTCAAAGCTTAGGGCTACAGAAATTTGTCAAATTACATGGTGGACAGCAAAAGAGGAAGAAAGGGACAAAGGGCCTACAAAATATCAGAAAACAACAGCTGGCGGGAGCAAGTCCTTACCTATCAATAGTAACATTGAACATGTCTCTTCAATAAATCATGCTGGGAAAACTGGATATCCATGTGCAGAAGAATGAAACTTGACCCTTATCTCTCACCATCTGAAAATTCAAATCAAAATGGATAAAGACTTAAATCTAAGACTTGCAACTATGAAATTACTAAAATACTTACAATGTTGGGGAAATTCTTCAGGACACTGATCTTGACAAGGACTTCTTGTGTAATGACCCCAAAGCATAGACAACTTGAATGACTGGGACCACTTTGCCCTTTAGTTTCTGCTAGAAGAACTCACTTAACCCCTTCTAATAAGGCAGGTCTAATGTTCCTGAATTTCATGAACTTTTACTTTTCTGTCAAATACTATTTATACTTCATTTCTGAAGGATAACTTTGCTAGATATAGTATTCTTGTCTGACAGTGATTTTCTTTCAAGCTAAAAACGTATATAAAGCAAACAATCAACAGAATGAAGAGATAACCCACGGAGTGGGTGATACCATTTGCAAAGTACATGTCTGACAAGGCATTGATAACTAGCACATATAAGGGGCTCCAATAAATCCACAGGAAAAATCAAATAATCAATTAAAAAGTGGGCAAATGATCTGAATAGATATTTCTTGAAAAAGACAAACAAATGGCTAACAGGCATATGAAGAATTGTTCAATATTATTAGTCATCGGAGAATGCAAATCATAACCACAATGAGATATCACATCACCCCTGGTAAATTGGCTCTTATAAAAAAGACAGGCATTAATGAATGCTTGTGAGGGTGTGAACAAAGGGGTGTCCTTGTACACTGCTGGTGTAAATTTAAATTAGTGCAACCACTATGGAGAACAGTATGGATGGACATTCCTCAAAAAACTAAACATAGAACTACCATGTGACCCAGCAATCTCACTACTGGGTATATATCCAAATGAAAGTACATTAATATATCCAAAAGTTATCTGCACTTCCATGTGGCCAAGACTTGAAAGCAACCTACGTTTCCACCCATGGATGAGTTGATGAAGAAATTGTGCTACATTCGCAATAGAATATTCTGTAACCACAAAAACGAATGAAATCCCGTCATTTCAACAACATAAATGGAACTGGAGAATGTTACGTCAAACGAAATAAGCCAAACACAGAAAGACAAATTTTGCATGTTCTCCTTCATGTGTGGAGCTAAGTATTAAAAACAATTGATCTTCTGGGGACAGAAAGTAGAAGGATGATTTCCAGAAGCTGGGAAAGCTAGCAGGGAAGGGACAAAGTGGGGATGGTTAATGGGTGCAAAAATACACTTAGCTAGGTAACATGAACAATATTTGATAGCACAGTACAGTAACCACAATCAAGAATAAGCACATACTAAGCACATACACACCACTAAAGCACATACACACCTCTAAAAAAAGTGGATCTGGAATGTTTCTCACACCAAGAAATGATGAATGGCTGTGGGGATGGGAACCCCAATTAGCTGAATCGATTAAGTCACATTATACGCCTGTGTCAAAACATCACATTTCCTATAAAGATATACAACTATTATATACCCATAAGATTTGATATTTTTTTAATTTGAAAAGAGCTCACTCTATGGATGTTCACATTACACTCTATAATAAGAAAGAAGCGGAGCAAGCCACAGATAGGAAGGGAAGGGTTAGACAAATGCTGATATGGCAAGTAAAATGGTGTCATAGTTCTGAAAGAAAGTATCCAGGCGTGTAAAAAGCTATCATCTATGGCTTCAGACAAACATTTTTGAAAGGTAAATAATTCAATAATGAGTAGTTAATATATCCCACTCTCAGTTATTCCACGGATAATTTTGTATTTCTCAGCTAAACCAGTTCTTAAGGTTTGCATAATAATAAATTTCTTACCACAAAAAATAAGTAAGTTAGGTGATGTTTATGTTCATCAGTTTGATTTAAGCGTTCCACATTGTATATCAAATCATCATACCCCATCAATGTATACAGTTATGATTTAATGAAAATTAACTTAAAAAACACAAGAAAAGAAAAATTAAAATAATTGAATTTTTTTAAAAATAAGTTTTTAATAAATAAGTTAATTAAATATTTTATATAAATTTTTCTAAATCTATTTCACCCAATTAATTGACTCTGTAAATGTCTAGACTAAACTGTTACTATTCTGATGCCAACATTTGTTTTTCATTTTAGGGCTTTCAAGATGTTGAACTGAAGTCGGGCTGAAGCTACAATAGAAGTGAAACTCAAACTAGTCAATTCTATTTTATTTAACATCTCTGGCAAAAATGGTGTAGAGGATGAAGGATAGTATGGGTTAAAATTGCACTTTCTTATGTTTCTCTGGAAACATGTTACTTCAATGTCATCTTTTTTCTACTATAACAAGGGAAAATGTATAGCTGTAATGTCCCTAAAGCAGTGCATATGTCCCCTTGTTACAGTGGCACTTTCTGCATTTCTGCCACCCCCAGTTAACTATGCTTTGAAAGTGGGTTAGTACAGTACAATATGCTATTTTGACAGCAAGAAAGATTTATGTAACTTTTATTGTAGTATGTTGGGAGGTGTTTTTTTTTTTTTTTTAAGACAGAGTCTCACTCTGTCACCCTTGCTAGAGTGCCGTGGCATAATAGCTCACAGCGACCTCAAACTCTTGGGCTCAAGTGATCCTCTTGATTCAGCCTCCCAAGGAACTAGGACTACAGGTGCCCACCATGATGCCTGGCTAGTTTGTTTTTCTATTTTTGCTAGAAATGGTCTCTTGCTCAGGCTGGTCTGGAACTCCTGAGCTCAAGCAATCCACATACCTGGTCCTCTCAGAGTGCTAAGATTATGGGTGTGGCCAAATATATTGTTATAATTGTTCCATTTTATTATTAGTTATTGCTGTTAGTCTCTTACTATGCCTCACTTATAAATTAAATTTTGTCATAGGCATGTATGTATAGGAAAAAAACAGTGTGTGTGGAGTGTTGGCACACTAACTGTGGTTTCAGCCATTCACTGGAAGTCTTGGAACATATCTCCCACAGATAAAGGGATGGGTTGTATTTGGTCTATAGTAGACCAGAACAAAATTATATAGTACAATTATATTCACAATAAACGTGGAATGGATTTAACCTTATACATTTTTTTAAAAAGGTTTATCAGAGCACATAAATACAGACAGAAATTAAGGCTATTCAAAACTATACAAACTGGAAGTTCTGTCTTCAGAAAAAAAGGGTGAGACCTACAAGTGGGTGCTGGTCTTTATTTGTAAGATCACAGCTCATAACATTGGCATTGATTAGCCCTTCTCATGGCATATCATCACATAGATTGTAATTATTTGAATTTCTGTTGCTTCTGTTAGACCCTCTATAAAAAGAATTGTACCTCATGCATTTTTCCATCCCCAGCATCTGTGTTATGCCAGAAATCCTTAGATCATTGAATATCTCCCTGAAATTGAGTAAATAAGTGAGGATTACATCTGTGAATTTCCATTTTTCCAGCTTTAGTTTTCCCTGGGTTAGAAGATATAGGTCAGTCTATGACCGATAGCTAACACAGGCAAAGAAGTTCTTGGTGCAACAGGTCATAATTGCAGGCAGGTATGGGTGGGGAAGAAGAATGTTTTGCTTTGATTTGCTTTTCAGATACCCTTGCAAGATAAAGAAATTAGCTGAATACATTTGAATATTTTTGTCAGTTACCTTTTAGAGAGTCAAAGAGTTTATGTCTGTGAAACTCTATATACAAGAGGATGGAGCTTCCCACATGCTTGGGAGAAATAAAGACGTCTTTCACGAGTGCTGACAGAATCTTGCAGGTATAAACGCAAAGGACTGTGGCCTCTAGTCCAGAGGTGCTTGGTGACTCAAAGCCAGAGGAAGGGACACGTTTGCCACAGAGACAGGGAAGTGTTGATATTTGCAGAGCACCACAGTCTCTGGGGAAATTCTGTCTTCAGTTCCATTTCTTTTCAGAAAAGAAAATATTTCCTGCAGGTTTGTTACTGAGTTTTGGCAGATTTTGGAAAAGTTTTAGCCTTTTTTGGTTATCTGCCCCCTGAGGCTGAGGCGGAGCCTGCCACTTACCTCATCCAGAGTTTCATCCCCCACACTTTGCCCTTTACTTGTGTTGGGCCACAACTGACTTCAAGGGAGACTTTAGTTGGAAAGTGTTGCAACCTGGTGGGGAAAGGAGACACTCCGTGCCCTGTGCTATAAGGACAAGTTAGTTCCCCAAACTTTTGGTAAAACAGGAATCTCTGCGTGTTCTAACACAAAATCTGGTTTTGAGCCATTCATCGTTATCAATAAAGTATACTTTTATGCCCTTGCCAGGAAAATAAATTTCCTCAAATCAGAAAGGGAATTTTCTTTAATTTTAAATGATAAAGTCACCTTTCTCTCTCACCTTTAATTCCCAGTGAATGTACAATGTAAAAACAGAAGTGATCCTTGTATAGCTATGACTTAGTCAATGATTTAATAAATATTAAATCCAATTATTTGGGGGGAATTGGGGAACAGAAAGAACAATTGTCTCCCTTTGGACTTTTGGAAGGTGTAAAGTAGAACGTTATTCTGATTACCTGGTCTTCTGTCACCAGTGTTGTACAGATATTATTGGTATAAAAGTACAGTGCACATTTTTTTATCCTAGTTGTCCTTCTAGTACTTAAGGGATAATTGAAGCCACATAGAGAAACATATTTATTTTTGTCTGCAGCTGTATCCCGCTGATTGTCTTGCATTAATTTGAGGTAATCACAAACTCTCTGCCTCAGTTGGATATGCTGGCATATGGGTGGGATATGGCTTCGTAGTAAGCACGTGAATTTTCAGATAGTTTCAATTCAATCTCTCACGGAATATATAATAGGTTAAGGTGGTGATGTATCGAGCAAAATGTCACTTTATTTGATCAAATATCCCCAAACACCACTTTCCATTTTCTAGTCTGTGTTTGTTGCAATGAATGATTTGTAAGTCTGTTGTTCCGAAACCCTAGTTCTGGGATTTCTTATTTATTAATCAATGTTCTACACTATGCAGAATGAGATCGCCACATTCCTATGAGAAAAGACACTATAGTGTTTGTTAAGAATCCCCCCATCTACTTGGTGACAATGCCTGGATCTCCTTTCTTGGGTGATACCAGGCTTCTAAAACCACCTGAACGTCCCACCGCCTCATAAGGCTGGGTGTAAAAACATGGTTTATACTTTTTGTTTTGAGCAGGACGCTGGGAAATACGATTCTTCCTCTCTCTCTTGCTTCAACTATCACTTCACAAAATGGAAGTGAAAATAGACACGCATGGGAGGAGTGATGAGTGACAATTTTGTCCTGGCCAACCTGCCTTGGCAAAGAGTGGTGGGGAGAGCAGGAACTGCCCTCTGGAGAGGGAAGTGATCCCCTTGCTCCCGTGTGAGGCCACACTCAGTGCTGCGGTATCATTGGAGTGTATCGGATACAGACACACTAGTGAAATAATCCCAAAGTATTTACGACTGGTACAAGCCTCCATATAAGGCACATATGCTCTAGACAAGAATGGGAGAAATAAGCTTTTTCACCAGAACACAGCTCCCGGAGAAAGCCAAGTGTGCAGGAGCAGCAACGTGACATGTGGTCTTTTTTGTTGAGGAAGAATTCTGTGCTCAAGGAAAAGGATGCGAGAGATTCGGATCTCCACTTTCCCCAACCCTTTCTCCGTGATCATCTTCAGTACCTAGAATTCCTTTTTCAGTACCTAGAGGGTTTGTTCTTTGGATGAGTCAAACTAGGTATTATAACCAACTGGTAACATTTAAAAAGATTGATGATAATCCTTAGCTGTTGGCAAGGGATGCAATTTACACTGTTGCTAGAATTCCAAATAGTACAGCCATGGGGAATGGAAACAATTTTGAATCATGTATCAAAATGTAAAATGTGAACACTTGCAGATGTGGCCCTCTGGACGCCCAGAGGCAGGGGTGTGTGTGCTGGAATTGGCTTCAAGCTGTCCAGAGCAGATTGTGCACATTTAGACTCACTTCTAAGTGTCCAGTAAGCAGGTAAACTATGATGAGAGTATAAAGACACATAAGATCATAGGTAATATTTACTGAGCACTTTTTGTGCTGGGTATTGTTTTAAGCATGTAAGTTAATTTTATTAATCCTTAAGACAACATTAGATGCCATTATCATCAACCTCGATTGGTAGATTATGAAGATGAGGTAAGAAGACGATAAATAACTCGCTAAAAGTCACACAGATCGTCAGTGGTTGATCCAAATTTGAACTCAAATAATCTGTGCCCCTAAAGAATCACCAAACCTAATCACTTACCTCCTGCTTATGAAGTTGCTTATTTCAGCGTGTTTGTAATAAGGAGATACAATGAAACCATCCGAAAGGCATCACTTCTGAGCTCTTAGAATTTTAGGCAGTCATTAAAATGAGCTACTTGAAAAGACATACATTACGTGTCCTGTTAACTTAAAAGGCCAGGTCTAAACCATATGTAATATAATCTCATTTTTGTACAATGTTACTACAAAAAAAAAACCCTGTATCTTCATTTGAACACCAATAGGAATAAACCTGAAATGTTACATGCCAGATTGCTAAAAGGGGCCGATTCTAAAGTGTGTAATTAGAAGTAGGAAGAAGGGGACTTTGGTTTTATTTGATAACTGTCTATGTTGTTTTAATTTTTATTTCCATAACAATTTACTCTTTGACATGTATTTAAAAAAAAAAAAGGATGAAAATATATCCAAAAAGAGTGTCCATAGCGTTATTCAAATACTGAACTTCCTGGTGTCTTATTTGAACCAGCAAAAAGTGAGATTTCTATGTCCTCACATCCTCCGGCCCCCTTCTCCAAAGGACCTGTGTCAGTGTCTCAGTTTGCTCAGAAGTTCCTTCCAAACTCTCAACGAAAAATGCAGCATACCCTCTCCTCAACCTGCATGGCTCAGTTCCTCCGAATAACTTTCAAGTGGGATAAGATCAGTCATTACCCACAGCACCAGTGACCAGAAATAGCCAGATGGAAAGAGGTTTCTGAAGGAGGGCTGCCGTGGGCCATGAGGCTGCACCTGAGGCTGCTGCTGCCTCAGTCGGGCAGGGCTGCCTCAGAATAACCGGTCTCTGCAGCAGCATCCGTGGCACGAAAGGCCTGCAGGTACCTAGAGCTCAGTATGCTCAGATCTTTCCTAAAGACGCAGCTTTTCAGCCAGTGGCTAACCGAGCTGTGCTCAGGGAATGATCTCAGGAAAGCCCTGGCCGTGGTGTGCTGCCGTGGCCCCCACAGGCTTGCTAAAGCTGCTGGCGCCCTTTACTGCCCAGTTGTGAGTTGGGTGACCTCACACTGGTAGCTTGAAGTCAGCTGTGGTGGGAATATTCACTTCAGAGAAATCAGTAAACGCTGGAAAGCAGGTTTCCTCGGGTCAGTCATTAAACATTTATCTGCACATCACCACCCACAAGGCATCCTAAACAATCTACACAACGCTCTGAAAATTGTCCAAAATCTTGAGGACCACACTATCTGTCTGGAGACACTCGGGTTTGACCCTTATTTTCTCTTGTAAAGGAGCTGTCACATAAGACTAGATGATACAGGTATTGCTTGTTAGGGACTTATCCTTCTGCAGAAGGTGAGGAAATAGCACAGTGTGAGCTGTTAGCCTAATTCTTGCATTACAATCCCCCCACCGTGCCATGCAGAGCCCCTCCCCTAAAATGGCAGGAGGGAGGACAATATTGATTATCACGTGGTAAGTGAACTTGCGGGAGAAGTAGCTACTGTGGTACCTCCCCAGCACAGTCCTCTCGGCATACCCAAGCCCTGTCCCCCTGGAGGGCCACTTACACCCACATGGAATGTTTCCTCCTGAGCCTTCTATTCTTTGTTCGATATTCATTATAGAAGTTTAGCTGATCTCTCTTTCGAGAAAATCTATTTATTTCTAGAATAAATCAGGAGGCAGCAGCACCCAGCATGGAGGGGCTGCATTTTTCCCCTGCCCTGAGTCTTTAGCAAGAAGCAAACCACTTGACAGCCACTGCACCAGCTCTTCTCGCCAAACCTGTCTGGGAACCTGCCCCGAAGGGGTTCTAGCCTCAACACACCCCTCCACCTGCACCTGCTCCCTGCCAGCAATGCTCCACACCTCACAGTTGCTATGCAGTAGGTCTGGAGAACCAAATTCCTAGTCCTGCATCACCGATGCACATGGATCCAGTGTAGCAAAGTTTCTGCCTACAACGGCTGTCTTGGCATCTTGCCAGCCACCTCCTTTCACAGATGAATAAACTAACATGGGGATGTTAGCGATTTGTCAGAGGTTACCTAAGGCAGCAGCAGAGCCACACCAGGGCCCAGGACTTTCCCACTGCAAAGCCTTTCCGATGATGAGACTGCAACAGCTGAAGTCTTTAGCAGCCTTCCAAGTCCAGCTGCAAAGGCCGCACACTTGATTTCTTGGACCACAACTGGGGATCCTCCCTGCCTACACTGAACTGCATTAGACTCTGCATGTTCATCCTATGCCCTACCTTGCATTAAAATCACCTATCTCCCTATTCTCTTTTTCCTTCTCACTCTGATAACATATCTTATGAGCTGGAACAGACTCTTCCTTCCACCTCTTTTTCTCAGCAGCGGCAGCCATACTTCCATCCCATACATATTTACTGAATGGGATGGAAGGGCTCTGAGTAGATTTTTACTGCTGTGGTTTTCACTCTCATGTGCACAAGAAGCAACTAGAAAGTTTATTATGATGAAGATTTCTACAGTTCAGACTCAATAGTTCTACAGAGGGCGTCAGGAACCTGTATTCCCAACCAATCAACGAGGGATTCTGAGGCATAGACTTGCTCATGCTCAGAGGTCATGCCTCCCTTGTGACGAAGTGTAGTGTGACATAGTCAGCCAAGATTGAGGGCGGTGTTGAGTTCACAGAGCCTGGTAAACAGTACCGGGCCACATCAGGCTACATCCTATAGCCTCAATGCCAGTAAAGAAATCTCTAACAAAAAGTTCTCAAAATGAATGTGGGGGAAGGATCTGGCACCCTGAGTGTCCTGCTTCCCCCTGCCCCGAGATAAAGTGCTGTAGGACTGAAGGAGGAGGCTAAATGAAGGCTTTGTGTCCCTGAAGCAGCTGAGAAGTCATGTCTTCAGAGAGTACACAGGCAGTTCAGAAAGAAAGAGCTTACCTGAGACTCAATCTACAACAAGATATGCTCCATTAGTTAATGTCTGTAAAGTGCTTTGATCTCACAAAGCAGTGAGATAATCCCAGACCTTGTTTACCAAATGCCTTTCTTCCCAAGGGCTCAAAGTGACTTGTAGACAATGAGCCCTTTCTGTGCTTCCCACTTTAGAGGGACACTCAGATTACTTGGGGAGTGCTGTCTGCCTTACCATACTGGAGGGGGACAGGGAGGCTGTGTGGTGGTCAGGCTGGGAGCCATCACAGACCCGTGGGCAGGCAGGAGGCAGGCAGACCCTCAGCTGTATGGGGTGCTGTTGTAGCATTCATGGTGCTGCAGTACAGGGACAGCGTCTTTTCACGTGTCTGCTTCCCGCACTCAACTCCAGCCTAGCTGGGCAGAGAAGCTGGATCTCACAGTCCTGTTCCGCCTGCCCCTTGCCCAGCCTCCCCACTTCAACACACACAGCTTTCTCTGTCCCTCATCAAACTCCAGCCAAAACAACCTTTCTGTTTCTCAGACATACCAAGCTCAATCCAACCTTGGGGCCTTTTGCCGGAATGTGCCCACCACTGACTCCCTTCTCAGCATCCAGCTTCCACCCTGCAGCCCCTTCTCAGCTGGACCCTGCCCACCCTGCCCGTCCACGTCCTCTTACATCACTCCACGGCCATCTCACTCATCTCACTCTGTTTTGTAAAGCTGTTTTATTTCCCTCACAGCATTTTTCTGACATTATCTTAGTTTGTAATTTCATACTACTCCTTTACTTTTTGACGTCTTGACATCATCTTATCATCTTGAAGAGAGAGGAGGCTGCCTTCAGTTTTGTTTTCTTTCTTCTTTATTTCTGTTTCATTCCTTCTGCAGTAGTGTACAAGCTTCTTGAGAGTGTGAGTGCTGTTTACCTTCTTCACCGCTGTGACTCTACTACCCAGAGAATCTTATGTGGTCAATAAACAGTTCAGTTGAAATGCTGGCTGTTTGTTTCCTTGCACAGTGCTCACGGAATAGTTATTAAGTGAATAAACGTATAAACAAAGGCAAGACGTCAGGATGTGCTGAGGCTTCAGGCTCCTTTTGTTCACAAACAGTGACAGGATTGGACTAATATGATTTAATAATACCAGACATGTATTTATGTTCTTCTTTATAACTTATAAAGCACTTTCACATAATCTAAATACTTTCAATAAGATATTAGTGTGTACAAATAAGCATTTATATCTCAAAAATAACCCTGACAGAGGACAGGTAGATAAAAAAAAAAAAAAAAATGATGACCTTGACCAGTCCGTAGACCAGACTCAGCCGTGGACATGACTTTGCTACCCCTGATATACAACAGGCTTTGATTCTTTGCTCTCTCTTAGCCCGCAGGATAATTAATCTTCACACCTCCTGAATTTTCTTCTGCAGTTTTCCCATTTTTCTCTCTTGTACATTTCCATGGCTTCTCCCCTAGTCCATGCTTTTAAAATCTCACCTCTGTGTGATTTCAATTCAGCACTGACTGAATCTCTGCTCCAGAGTTCAGCTCACCCCCACTGCGCCCACGCATAGCAGCAGACGGGCTGTCTTCCTCCTGCCACCCCTGTGCTCTGATTATTTATCCACCAGTGCTCTGGTTCCTCTGGTTATCATCTGTGAGGCCATGGTCAAGTGATTTATATAATTTTTCCTATAACAGAGAGCTCAATTCACTCACGCCTTTTCACAAAGAGTGAAGGAGTTAATTAATACATATAACGGGATGGTCACTGTTGCTACCATGGAGTCAGGAATCACCAAATGGGGGGTCTTATTGTTTTCTTACTTATAGCAACAAAGGTCATAGTGTTCAGCCAAAATGACTGAGCTGGGAACTCGAGTTCTGGTCCAGCAGTAGCTTCCCAGCCTAATCTTTCATCACCTTGGCTCTCCTCTCATCATTTCTTCCCATCTTTACTTTTCCAAATCCCAAGCAAGAGTTAAATATTTTCACCTTAGAGACTGTTACTTCTTCTAGTTGAAAATTTGACCAGGACGAATGCATTATGTGCTGGCCTTTCCAAGGCTCCACTTTTTCTCTCTCTGCTCCAAAATGCTTCAGTTCTCCATGTTCCTTTCTGGACCTGTCATGCTGGCTGAGTTCTCTGTCCCATCGTAGTCTTCCTTTACTTTGTGATTTGTCTGTTTGTTAGTTGCACCTGGACTGCAGAGATGTTGCAGACCCTGGAGTCCCAGCACAATATAGCAGCACTCTTCTTTTCCTCCTTGAGTTTATTCCCGGCAGTACCCACCCACTCACACTGCCCACGATGCCGACGTGGAAGGGCAGCTGCAGGTAGGGGAAGCACAGTCCTCTACCTGTGGACATCTCCTTACTCACCAGTAAGCAGAGGGCAGAGCACTGGGAGAACTGCGCATATCAAAACAGAACATGGAAACAGTCAAGTTAGCTCTATCCAGTGTTTCCTTTATTTGAGAAGGAAAAAAAATGCATATATATATATATATATATATATATATACACACACACACACACACACACACACAAAATTATGTAACTTCATTGACTCCATATACAGGTTAAGTGCTATTATATTTGCATTTATAACTGACATTGCAAGATATAAAAACGAATGAAAAATTCAGACTATATATGTACAAGATTCCTAATTCTTAGAAGAAGATTTTAAAACACTATCAAAGTTAAAAAGAAAGACTACAGAAGAAGTGAAAGTGTTTTGTATTTTATTCCCTTTAATAGAAACTTTTTCTTATTTTTTGAATGAGAAGCCTCTCGTTTTCACTTTACACCAGGCTCCACGGGTCATGTGGCTGTCCCAATCATAGTGGTGTTAATATGGCTCCGTTCAGGACTTGACAATACTGGGGCTGTCAGTGCATCCTGCATGCTTGTGAGGTTGACATGAGTGACTGTACACAGGTTTGAGGTACACTTTTAGAGCAGGCTTTGCCTATATGTTTTTGAGACCAGCAGGGAAAGGATTCAAAGTAGTGTTCTTGTTTCATTTTGCTTTGTTGAAGAAAAAAAAAGACAAAAGGATTTTAATTGTCCCTTTTTCTCTTCCTTGATGCCATTTTTATTTCAAAAGCTTATCACATTCATTGACTCCAGCCTTACTGCAGCAAATCCCTCACCATTTCACCAACAGCTCATGAAGCAGGACCACACTTCTCCTCATGTCACAGGATCACTGAGCCACATCAAGGCCGCTGGAGTGAACGGCCCCTGGCCCAGAGTGACCTTCGCTGTACAAACACACACAAACATGCCCAAATCTTTTCCTTTCTCCCCTCTCATGTCCTCTTTGCAGCCTCACAAGCTCACCACCCTCGCAGATGCCTGCCTCCTACCTACCTGCGTGCAGGGCTGCACGTCCCCTTTGATGTGTGTGCTCTCTGACTTCAGGCCTGTGAACTCGGTGCACTCCCCGAAAGCCACACCTTCCCTGCAAAGCCAAGGACCCAGAGCCATAAGCAAAGGAAGACTGGAGCCAGGCGGGTTAGCTAAGGGCATGTTGTCACGCTTTAACAACCTGTCAACAACTTGAGGGGAATTGCAGAACATTATAGCTGGCAAGGTAAAGAGATCAATGTAGGCTGTCAAGTTGCCCAGATTTAAGGGAGTCTTAATTATACACAAAACTGCAAACATCACACAATCTTTTCTTTTCCATCTCCTCACCTGCATCCCCCTCCCCAGCTATAGGAATGCATTTTCCTCTGCTCTAGCTCGTCAGTGGGGAAAATACGGTGCTAGAAGGTTTGTGTGCTGTTGCAGAGGGAATGCTGTT
The DNA here is from genome assembly GCA_963574355.1 of Loris lydekkerianus. Taxonomy (NCBI): domain Eukaryota; kingdom Metazoa; phylum Chordata; class Mammalia; order Primates; family Lorisidae; genus Loris; species Loris lydekkerianus. Next base: position 129,730 of record CAUYPK010057818.1, on the reverse strand, counting down.
GCAGAAAAGACTTTTTTGGTTCCTTTCATGATTTGTTGCCTGGCAGTGTGGCAGGTCCAGTAGGGCTGTTTCAGAACCACTGGGACAGCATTTCTGGGAGGGAGTGAGAGGGACAAATGTGCTCAGAATATTTCTGGATCTCTTATTAAAATAACAATCCTGGCAAGACACCTTGGAAGGTTGCTGCATAGATGGACCAGAGTAAATCTCTCACATTGACCCAGGATTATTGTTTCAACCCAGATCTGTGTTAGAAAACCATTATCCGAAAGTGGAACTTCCACGTATGTGTGAGTACTGAGTAAGAAGCAGCATCTGGATTCCAGGAGACAGATTGTCCTAATCACACTTATAAGTAAGGGTATAGATTATGCTCATCTCTAGGATAATGGGAGAGTCTCACAAGCGACCTTGGAGGATACTGCCGAGATTACACCTGTTTCCACTTCAGGTTTCCAAGCAGATAATGCGTATGCAGGAATGGATAGTCATTAGGAAGTACGAGAGAACAGTGATGCTGGATATTTAAGGAGGAAAATCATATGATCGATGATTTGGCAGTTCTATGGGAGATTATTTGGGAAGGAGCGTCATGAACCGTTGAGATGCAGGAAGACAAACAATTGTTTAAACAGGAGACGAATTAACCAACCAGAGGCAGAAAAGTAGAAAACCAGCCCCTGAGAGAAGTTTTTTCAGGTAGATTTATTACAATCTGATATTTAATAAAGAAAGGAGAAAAGAGAAGATGTTTGAATTAGAATCCTGAACACACTGTTTTAGGAATAAAGGTGATGCTCGGTTTGGGAAAACCTGCTTGAGATGTGGTCCCACCATTAAGGTGTAAAGAAGGATTGTCACAGAAAAGAGAGGAGACAGGGCCCTTGTCTGAGGTAAGGAAGGTGGCCTGAGGAACATTGGCCAGCTCTCAAGAAATGAGGAGACCCAGAGAAGAAGCAACTCAGGCACTTTGGAAGATAGTGTTTATTCTGAAAAAAAAAAAAAAAAAAAAAGTTAAATAAACAAATGCAATTCCAGAGTGCAAGGGATCAGTTCCCCAGGAAAGAGTTAAAACAAGGACAGGGCAGTGGGAATGGAGACTGGGAGGCTGTGCAGAGCTGGGACGTGTCTGGCCTCACTTCAGAGTGAGCATAGGAGGACCCGGGAAGCTGCAGGTTGCGTGTCTTACCCAGCTGCGGACTCAATCCTGCCTCGGCTTTGCTCAAGACAGCTTGCCTCTTTTCCCTGAGAACGTGGGATGAATCTGTTTCTCCTGTTCTTCAGAAAGCTTGGGGATTAATCCAGCCTCTCTTGGCTGCTGGTCAGAGGAAGCCTGTTTCTCTAAATTTGTTTGATTGTGTGTCATCTTCAAGCTGTTCTTTGTCCAGACACGTGCTTGCTGAGCTCTCTGCAGGAAGGAGAGCCCCACAGGAACCTGCTCCTGGCTTTTGATGTGCTTATGTCACCTCTCACCAGCACCTCTCTACATAACCACCCCATATCCCACCTCGTGCTGAGAACAGTAAGTGTCTGATGCTTCTCAGTCCCTCTCAGGCAGGAAATCATGAAAGGCCTAAGTGCCAGAAAGGCAGTGCTCAGCCTTGCTCCAGCAAGGAGTCGGCAGAAAGAAGACAGGGTTCCACGGTGTCGGGGAATGAGGACCCCGGCTGGAGAGGGAGTCAAATGCAGCCGCTGGAAAAGACTATTCAATGCCTTATGTCCCCTCAGCTACATGACATTACGCTGCCTGTGACCAGTCTGTGCCCTGGATTCCAGTGGGGGTGGGAGTTTGCAGGGTGAGAGACCTCCAGACAGGGGTACTGCACAGCCACAGCGCAGGACGCAGGCAGCTGCTAAGCCATCGCACAGCCGGGCCTTTGGAAGAAAAGCTCCCCAGCTGATCAGCGAATTGCTCAGATGTCAAATCAGTATGGCCAAGGGGGGCGGTGAAGAAAGTGTGGTGAGGAGGCCAAGCCTGGCAACTTCAACACGTGGACCCAAAGCTCCGCATACAAGTTGGTAAAGAAGATGAAACACACCTCTGGGAAAATTAACTGGAACATAGTCACAGAGGCAATGGTCCGTGCCAACTGAGCTGCCAGGGAGAATCTTTTTTTCTAAAAAGAATATTTAGAACACCAAGTGGTGTTTGTGAATGTTGTTATAGAGCAAACCCTCTCCCCTGTGGTGCTAGACACTGCATTCTGAGTTTTTTCTTGTGGACGGTGATGTATAGCTGCTAAGGATGGGTTCAGACAGTGCAGGGCCCAGCTTCCCATCTCTACCAGCCACTGTCCTTTCCTTAACTCATTCAGATTCTCCCCTGCCAAATCTTGCTCACTGGTAGAAGAGAAATAATCATAAAATTATAATAAACATTTAAATGAAATAGAGTAAAGGACTTAGAGAGGTGCATGACATGGGTTATTCTCTACCAATGTAGCTGTTTTTATTATTCTGAGTTGTGGGTAAATAAGAACGTTGTCACATCTGGTTTAAATCAATTCAGTTTAATTACCTCTTGACTATTGCTTCTTCAGTCTGCTAACGATATACTCAATATCATGTCAAAATATGTTTTCTTCATGGCTTTCTCCCAGAATTTTTAACAACTTCCGATCAATGCGTTGCTACGCTTACCTCATGTGGCGAGATATAGCGGTAGGGTGCGTGCTCTGTGTGTGTGATAACTCCTTCATTTCAGGGCTCTCCAGCAATATTTTATTGATTGTTTTTTACCCTCTACACTTTTTAATTCTACTCAAAGCATAAGTTCACATTTCAATGCTAAATCATTTTTGTGAAATTTCTTTCTTTCTTTTTTTTTTCTTTGGAGACAGAGTCTCACTATGTTGCCCTCAGTACAGTGCTATGGCGTCACAGCTCACAGCAACCTCAAACTCTTGGGGTTAAGCAATTCTCTTGCCTCAACCTCCCAAGTGGCTGGGACTACAGGCCCCTGTGACAACACCCGGCTATTTTTTGGTTATAGTTGTCATTGTTGTTTGGCAGCCCCAGGCTGGATTTGAACCCACCAGCTCCAGTGTATGTGGCTGGTGCCCTAGCCACTGAGCTATGGGTGCCAAGCCAACTTTTGTGAATTTCTAAACCTTTCTGGACTCATGAAGATAAGCCTCATTTTCTTCATCATACCAGTATTAAGGATTGAATCAGCTGGTTCATGTAAAAGCTCAGAAGGCTACCTGGCTTGTAGAAGAGTTCAAAAAACGTTCACTATTACCATTCTGTCAAGTTGGGGTTTACTCTCCAGCCCAGGTGTAGCTTTCAAAATCAGAATCTCCATTGTTGTTCTGCTGCTTCCTTTCGTGAACCCTTCCCACAACAGCCTGTGCTGTACTTGGGAGGGGGGAGCCATTTTTGTCTTAGGACCATAGCACTAGTGTACACCAGTAGGCATCTACATACCGTTTGAATTAATGTATACACCTATCTTTAGAGATCATATAAAGTGGGCTGATTTGGGGGTAGGCATAGGATTTGGGGCAGCAGGATTATCAGCGAGCTCCTTCACAAGTCAACATTCAAGTCTCACAAGATCCTCACGTCTTGGGAGACCTCATGGTGTTAAATCGTGTAGCCGACTGATTCCTCCTAGAGGAAAATGCTGTTCCCTCCTCTTTCCCTATGTATGTATCCATTTAGATCACTGTTCTCTGTACAGGTACTCCCCGAGTTACAAACACCCAACTATCACATGACCCGCAATCATGAATGAAAGCTACTACAGGTAACAGGTGAATGTACCTGTTCCAACTCACCCACAGTTCAAACTGAAGAACAAACCTACAGAGCCTACCTCATTCACAATCTGGTGACTGCTTATACAGGGTCAATGGACTTACTGTATTTTGCCACATATAATGCACTCCAGTGTATAATCTACAACTACATCTTTGGCCCAAACTTTCAGGAAAAAAAAAAATCTTTCATTTTAATTTTTTAATTTAAAATTTGTATTTGTGTATATTTAGGTACTTTTTTTAATTATAAAGTAATTTTCACTTTTATTTTTAACGTATTATGGTACAAAACATTTTATATAACAAATATTTCAAAACATAAGAATTGATACAAGTTACAAGAAATTTTATGTACTGGTAACAAACAGAATTACACATATATAATGTGCATCCTTATTTTTCCCTCAAAGATTTGGAGGGAAACGTGTGTACTATATGTGGCAAAACAACATGGTTTTTCTATGAAAGTCTAAAATATGCAAATGATCCTGAATATCAATAATTTAATTAATAACAATGAGCAACAAACCTAAGTGCGCGTGTATATGTGCTCAGAATCCGGACGTGATCGCCACTTCCCACCAGTGTGTGGCGGCCCTTTTGACCTTCCAGGTACTATTTCACCTACACTTCTCCAGTGAAATATCTGCCTCTATGAAGATGTTCCTTAATACACGCGGGGATGCCTCTCACTGCACCCTGCCTGACAACCCAGGCAGCTCTCAGCTATTGTCTCAAGAAAGCACTTCCCCCCGGGCTGCCCGGCCCCTGCTGAGACATCTTAGCCGTGCTTCTCACACAAATGTGAACTAGAATTCCCTGGGGATGTTGTCAGAACACATTAGGTCTGGTGAGGCCTGAGATCCTGTGTCCTTGGGAGCTGGCAGACATCCCAGCCACACGCTGAGTGTCTGGGCTGATGGTTAGTGCTCAGGTCAGCTTGGCCTGGCCGTGTTTCCTCCTAACCCTCCCTCTGTCCTAGCCCATTCCTTCCCCCTCCCCCTTCTCCCTCCCGCCTCTTTCCTCTCTCCACAACCCCCTCTACCCATCCCAGCTGCTAGTTCCAGGGTGCTGGTCAACGCCTCCTGGTCTACTTGGGAGGGGGAGCCATTTTTGTCTAGGGCCATGGCACTAGTGACCACCAGTACTAGTACTGACCGGTACTCCAGCGTCAGTCCCCTTGTTTCTATTGCTTCCTGGAGACTTGAACCTAACTGACAGCTGCCTCGGGTGTGCCTGGGTGACACAGGCAGGCTCTGCGCTTACACAGGAGGCTTCCCCAGTCTGCAGTTCCACCCTGCAGAGTTCTTGCTGTGCGCTGAAAGGTGATTTAACTGATCCGCTGGGCCCTCCCAGAGCAAGTCCCAACAGGATGCTGCCCTGAAACGTCTGGCTGGGTCTCCGAGCTTTTCCCATTAGGAAGGACCTGCCCCTCACTTTTCTCCTGCCTGTGTCCCGTCCAGCCTGTGTCCAGTGTGTCCCGGAGGTGTGCTCAGCCCTGGGGCATCATTCCTAGGAAAAGACGATGTATCTTTTTCTAACTGCAAAGAAGATAAGCTTTCAATAAAGACGGTTTTGATTCATTTTTCTGTTACCTAATACAAGTTTGCTCTATTTTTTCTTTATAGGAAGCTGAAGATGATGAAAGCAAACAGGAGTTTTGTATGATTTATGGGTAGGGTTCTGTGCCTAGAAAGTGAAAACTTACCTTTTTTTTTTTCTTTAAATTGAGACAGAGTCTTACTACGTCACCCTCAGTAGAGTGCTGTTGCGTCACAGCTCACAGCAACCTCAAACTCTTGGGCTCAAGCTATTCACTTGCCTCAGCCTCCTGAGTAGCTGGGACTACAGGCGCCCACCACAATGCCTGAATATTTTTAGAGACAGGGTCTTGCTCTTGCTCAGGCTGGTCTTGAACTCATGAGCTCAGGCAATGTACCTGCCTCAGCTTCCCAGAGTGTTGGGATTACAGGCATGAGCCAACACACCCGGCCTTGAAAACATATCTCAAAACCTATAATTGTACCTCTTCTTTCCAATAGTTTTGGTGGTATTTATTAATTTTGTCCTTTATCTTCCTAAATGAAGTTAATATACTGCTTAATCTGATTAAATGTCTGATTAGGATTGAAAATTTGTCATTTCGACAGTCTAATAATGTTTAACTTAATTATATGAAGTCATTGGGCTTTTTCATTTTTCTGTTTTCCACTCTATTTTTCTATTTATCATACATTTTATGAGATGATGATTAAATATAAAAGGCTATTAGTGATTTTTAATTATTTTAAAGTTGTTCAAGAGCTTATTCAAATGAGAAGCTTCTTAGAGACCCAATTCAACACACAAATGAAAGCAGAGATTTTTGATTGAAATGGGGCCGTAAGACCTAAAAGTTTACTGAATTGCCCACCTCAGCGCAGAACATAATTCGGTGCACCTCCCACTTTCATGTTTCAAAAGCACTACAGAAGAATATCTAAGTAATGGTACAAATACAAGCTGTCATGCTGCCTAAGGGGACAGTACTCATCAAACTGCACACTGAAATTTTGGCTGACAGGAGACTGTACCACGGGGTGACTTGAAATGTGTGCCAACTGAGGCATACGTGCTCAAGTGAGGGTCGCTGAAACTCGTCTGAGGACACCAGCTTACAACGCACAAGAGTGGAGGTGGGACCTAGACGCGTGGAAAGTCAGGACTGCTTTTGTGCACTGGGAAATTAAACTGCTGCTGTTCTAAAATTTTAGTTTCTATCAAGGCATCTGTTGTAGGTGATTGGCATGTGTTCAACCGAGTTGTATATGTTTTTTTATTGACTATTTTATAAAGTTTACATATAACTTATTCTTCAAGAAATTTATTACTGAAGCATGGGAGGTATCCATTGTTACTTTGAGGTGAAACCAACATTTCCCAACCTGGTCGCACTCAGGAGAGTGACCACCGCAGTGACATTCTGCTTTATGCCTCACCGTATGGTCCTACTGTGCTTCAGAGGGAGCCTAATGGCCTTCAAGTAACAGCTAAGGGGAATAAAAGGTAATTCCCATTGTGGCAGAAATGTGTGATATTTAGAACATAGCCTTCATAATCCCTTTGAGTGGGGTTGAGCAAACCTTTGAAGCATGTAAATAAAACTCTCTGGAGGAAATTACCATCCAAATGGGTGTTGGGAGAGGTACATGGTATAGCCTGTGGCTCAGTGGGTAGGGCACCGGTCTCATATACCAAGGGTGGCGTGTTCAAACCCGGCCCTGGCCAAACTGCAAAAAAAAAAAAAAAATAGCCAGGCGTTGTGGTGGGCACCTGTAGTCTCAGCTACTCCGGAGGCCGAGGCAAGAGAATCACCTAAGCCCAAGAGCTGGAGGTTGCTGTGAGCTGTGCCATCACAGCACTCTACCAAGGGTGACAAAGTGAGACTCTGTCTGTAAAAAAATTAAAAAATAAAAGATGTCCATGGCCACATAAGCCAGTCCACCTGCAGGTGTACACAGTACATCTAATGACAGGATGTCCACAGCCACACCACCCACGTCCAGTTGCACATTGCCTTCTAGGCACCTGATAATCCACAAAAATGCTGAACTTGCCAAATGTATCATCTATTCAACTGGACGATGAGGCAAGATAGTTAAAGAGCTTATTTCTGTTTAAGAGATAAGTTTTTTATGAAGAAAAGTTTGATTAGAAGAAAAATTCAAGATATATACTATAAATAGAAACTAAGGAACAGGAATATGAGGACGACATGACCAGAGAGAGGTCAGCTTTGTCAGGCGGCCCGCACCATGGAGGTGGGGCTTTAGCTGGCCCAGAGCAGACTATTCCCAGTGAGGCCTGTGGTGTAAGGGCCACTCTGGGGTTCTTGGCAGGATGAACTGTGGTCATTGCACCACTCTTTGGGACCAGCATGAGTGCAAGGTACAGGAGCTATTTGTTTTGATGATCGATTGCTTTTGAGAGACAATGTTGGGGTGGTAGCTTCAGTGTCCAGCATCTTGGGTTGATTTCCATGGCTTAGTAATGGTCTCTTTGGCTAAGATCAGCCCATAGTGGTCCCATCAGCCTCCAGAGGCCTGCAGCACACATTCCAACTCTAAAATGTGGTACATATGAAGGCTGCTCACTTTGGGCCATTAACAGGGCCTGGTGGTCTACCCTATAATCACCAGGAAGAGGAAAGCTGAGGCCTGAGGCAGATACTTGGGCGGGCTTGGGGAGAAATAGGGTGATCCCAGCCCCTTGAAACTACACACTGAGCTGTGAAGCCTTCCTTTGAGGGATTCAGGCATGTAGCAGGCAGGAGCCGAGCACCCTGGAGTGGGTTGCAGACCACATCCTCCAGTCCCTTCCCCTTGTATTGCTTGGTGCTTGCCGTCTGGATGGTGCTGGGCCCACATTGGCAGCAGCCCAGTCCAGTTCTCCTGCCCACTGACTTGGTGATAGGACTATCACCCGGGGAGGGAAGGCACACCCCATCGGCTTTTCCACCCTTCTAGATTCCTTTCTATTGGGCACTCTTAACACCTTCTAAGAAACATCATCTACACTGATATTTTTTAATCCCACTATCAAATATATGTTCAAAGAAAATGAAATCAATATGTCAATGAGGGATCTGCGCTCCCCGTTCAGTGCAGCCCTGTCCACAGTAGCCAAGGCTGGTTATGGAGTCGACCTCAGTGTCCATCAGCTGGAGGATGGGTAGAGAAAAGGTGGTGCACACACAATGGAATTCTCTCCAGCCTTTAAAGGAAGGAAAGCCTGTCATTTGCAACAACGTAGATGAACCTGCAGGACATGATGTTAAATAAATCAGGCACAGAAAGACAAATACAGCCTGATCTCACTTATAAGCAGAATATAAAAAAGTAACTTACAGACCCAGAGAATACACGCGTGGTTACCAGGGCTGGGATAGACGAGGCTAGAGAGTTCAGGAGACAGTGGTCAATCAAATGTCATTAAATCGCGGGAGTAAATTCCTGAGATCTGTTGTATAGCATGGCAACTACAGTTATTATAAAAGTATTATATTCTTAAAAATCACTGAGAGAGAAAATTTTAGGAATCCCCACCACTCACACACACACACACAAAGATAACCATAAAAGGCAATGAATATGTTACTTAGTTCAATTTAGCCATTCCATAATGTATAGATATTTGAAAATACCATATTGTATATGATACATATGTACAATTTTTGTCAATTGAAAAGAAAGTAAGAAAACAATAAATTGAAAAAATCAGGATATTTGTTCTAGTAATTCCTTCACTGGAACTCTAGCAAATAATGGCATTTTTAGATGTTCTGTTAAGTTTTGATTAGAAGCAGGACATTGCCCTGTGTTGTTGAGTGTCTGGATTTTGCTGTTTTCCTTTTAACATTTTTTTTTTTCTTTCTGGCGTGCAGCTAAGTTACTTCAATCAGTTTGATGCTTTTGTAACTGTTTTTATGCTGCATCTGGGTGAGCTTAGAGTAACCTCTACTCCAGTGAGAAGACATGGCTCCTCTCAGCAAAGGACCATATGAACTTGAACGCTGCCTAGCTTTGCTGGAGCTCTGAGAGTCATTCCACTCATAGATGTCCAGCAGCTGCCCTTTATTTGGCTTTGTGGAAAGTTATGCACAGCTTAATATTCCATTGAAAGATTAGAGTGTCCCCACCTACAGATCCGTAGACCACTTTCTCTGCATATTTTGTACCCTGAAGTACTCTGACCTCTACATTTCAGCTGTCTCAGCTGCCCTATAGTCAAATTTCTGCTCAATTTAGTGAGAACTCTGTGCTGGGCTAGAGAGAGCGACAGTACACAGCAATCCAGGAGAATAGTAAAGGTCGAACCTTGATTTGTTTTCCTTCTCTTACAGCTTTCAATCCTGCACTGTCTTTTGTCCCTAGTTCGGACAGAGATATTTTCTCCCTAGTTCTCCTGTTACAGCAGGAGAACTTGTTACTATATCATGTCTGAAAGCAAAATTTCTACTGTATACTAGGGGAATAAAGCAAATGCTTCTGTGAAAGATTCTGCCACTCCAGAGCAAAAGAGCTGTCATAGCCAAGTAACAATGTTTTGCTTTTATTTTTCGGTGATGCTATTGCTTATGTAGAATTTATTCCATAAGATCTTATTTTTATAAAATAGAGAGAGAGTATAAACTGAGAGATTTTGCAATTTGTGGAACGACATTATTAATATTTATTTTATTGGCTTCCAATCTTATCAATATTCCTATGACCAGAAATTTTTTTAACAACAATCACAGCAAAAATGGCAACATATTCTCAGATTGAGTTCCCACTTTATTCACCAGATTTGATTATTAATGGTTTCGGTTACTTTCAAGAATGTAATTCATACAAAAGTATGAAGATTTGCCATCATTGAGGATTTTTAAAGGAACATGATTCAGTCTTTAACAAAAACTTAAAAGGAGGAGTTTAAGCAGCACTGGGCTGAGAATAGAGTTTCCCAGCAGGCCCATCCAGCTTTGGGTAGTTACGTTCTAATACACTTTTCAGGGGGAAAGGAATTAGCTTCCAACATGCCTGAGCTTCTGCTGTTATATATGCTTTCACCATCACACAGGTCCCCAGTCCCTTAACAGAAAATAATGGGACCAAATGTGCTAAGAAAATTGAGAATTTTTCTTATTTTAGAAAGGTACAATCCTTGCACATTTCATGTATTTCATCATATCTCCATCTGGGACTGGGCAACATGAGAAATCACACCCAATGCCATTTCTGCAATGAAATAAGTAAATAGTCTCACTAATTGTGATAAATAATAAAAACAGAAGTGCTAGTTTTTGGAGATTCTTAGATAATTCCTTATCCTGGGATTATCTTGTGATAAGGAATTAAGGTTATATATCTTAAAGGCCTCTAAGTAGTCTCTGGACAAGTATATTCAGATATTGATGTCATCATGATATGTTTCCATACATTACTCATTACATTAAAATGCATCTCAGGGAAAGGGATCATTTATATTGTGTTTGAAAACAACAGACACATTTTTATCAATTTATGAGCTTAAGTCACTAATAAAATATTAAGTGATAAGTTAATAGATGATATTAAAAGAAATATCTAGATAAGAAATTCATTACTACTAAACTTGTACATCTTATAGTGTTATGACTATGAAATATAGAAAGAAAATGTTTTTCCTACTCTCACACGCTGGATACCCTTCTGACACCAGAAACGTGGAGAGGTTTTTCCCACACACCAAGTAATTCTCCAGCAGACATCAGCTGGGCATCCAACAATGCCATTTGGACACTAGCAACCTGGAGATGTTAGCAGACCCTCAGACCACAAGACTTAACCCACCTCAGACACCAGGAGCAAGCAGAGGCCATTTCACTTCTGCTTTGGACCAACCAGCTGCAAATTGGGGTTCCAACAACCCTCTTCTCAGACCTGGTTACCATGCGGGAACAGCTCCCAGAACTCAGGGAAGCACTTCACTCACATTTACTGGTTTGTTATAAAGGATATTATAAAAAATACAGATAAACACCGGTTGGAGGAGACGCCCAGGGCCAGGCATGTGGGAGGGCCACAGAGCATCCATGACCTCTCCAGGGGAACCGTGACCAGGGACCTCCCTGTGTCCAGCTATCGGGGAGCTCCATAGTCCAGCTCTTTTGACTTTTCATGGAAGCACTACATAGAAATGACCAGTTAAATCTTTGGCCATTGGTGATCAAATCAACTTTTAGCCCCTGTTCTCTCCCTGGAAGTTGGGATGGGGCAGCAACTCCTGGTCCTCTAACCCTGTCTTGGTTTCCTTGGTGACCAGCCCCCATCCTGAAGCCATCTAGGGGTCTCTAGCCAGTGGTCATCTTATTAGCATACAAAACAGACTCATCACTACAGAAGACTCTAAGCCAGTGGTTCTCAACCTTTCCAATGCCGTGACCCTTTAACACAGTTCCTCATGTTGTGGTGACCCCCAACCATAAAATTATTTTCGTTGCTACTACATAACTGTAATTTTGCTACTGTTATGAATCGTAATGTAAATATCTGATATGCAAGATGTGTTTAGGTGACCCCTGTGAAGCGGTCGTTTGATCCCCAAAGGGGTCATGACCCACAGGTTGAGAACCACTGTAGGATTTTAGAAGCTGTGTGCCCAGAACCAGGGGCAGAAATCAAATATGTGTTTTTTACTACATCACAATATTATAGACACAGTAATGTTTCCATGACCTTCGTGTAGCTGGGCATTTTCAGATACTATTTGATTCTTATTGGATTTCTGTAAGGCAAATAAAATAGGTGTTATTATTAATATCAGTCTCAGTTTGCAACTGAGAAAATTATGGTTTAGAAAAGTCGCAGGCTGAGGGTCTTGTGCCCAGGGCTCTCATGTCAAGTTCATGGCATTTCACTGTGAATCCAACTGCAGAAAATTTCTATTATAACATAGTTTACACTTTCATGAAGTTGTTCACACCCTCCACAGGGGTTCAGATGTCCTTATTCATTCAGATATTAAAAATAAACTGTACTGGGTATGGCTTGCGATTTCTAGGCACTCTACCTGAATACTGGAGGGAAGAGTCACAGGTGCACCTCAGCTTTCAGGAATTGCCTTTTGAAAAGAAGTAGAGGAGCTCTATCCCCAATTTTCTCAGAAGACTTGTTATATTTTCTGAAATATTTATTAGACACCTTTCTGAGTGGGAATAATTGAACTCAGCCTGTCCCGAGTAGCCATTTCCATGTTCAAAGAAGAGTTTGCCATCATCTATTCTAAGCCCCTTATCTTCCTGCGAGGCCAAGATTAAGTGAAAAAGAACTCAGGAGAGGCAAGGACTATTTACAAGGCTGAGTCTCCTGACGTAGGGTTCTGTGTTCTTTCCAGGATTCCTCAGGGCAAAGTTCATAGTACTGTAAAGAGAGAGCTGTCTCCTCTCTCTGCTGGGCCTAATCCTGCATAAATGAGAAACAATGGCGCAGAGAAGAGCAAGGACAGGAGCACACGGCAAGTCCAGGCCTGACCGGCCAAGGACACAAGCTCCGCAGGGCCCCTTCCGAGAGAGACACTGGCCCTTTCCGTAAGCCTACGTGACAGGGTGGAACAAGAGCCAGCTGCGCCTCAGCACTACGTGCCTGTGGTGGCACCGGCCTTAGTGAAAGCCTCCAGGAACTTGAGGGACAAAGTTAGGTGACAGAAAATGAAGTAGGTTCTTGGATTTCCTTGTCCATGATTTATCTCCAGTTGAATCCTGACCAATTAAGATTCTCCCTGCTCCCTTGTAATTGACGGCTTCTTAATGAGCCTCATCTCTAGCCTTTGTTCCCAGCGCTCAGGTTATCGGCTCTAAAAACTTCCCTAGAATGAGTCGGGTGTGAAATGATCCTTGGGGGAAGCCCAATGGGCAGGCTGCCAAATCACCTAAGTAGCAGGTGACCTTTGCCTAAGAAAAGCACCTGAAAATCAACTGATCACTGATTTCAAGCTGTGTTAAGAATCTCAGAATATTTTTAATTTAATAAATATTTAGTAACCAAGCACTGAGGGTGCCAAGGTTATGTCCACATGAATGGCAGCGCAGAGTCACTAGTAGCCAGCGCCCTGGGACAACGCCCATGCCAACATCTCCTCCTCGTTGGCAGGTAAGAATCAAAGAGGTAGACGGTGCCTCATTCTGTAGTACTCTCATTAGTAGGATGCCAGCAAAAGGAGTAGATATTCCCACTCACTGGGATGCGTCTGAGTGTACCTGCCCCATTCCCGTGTAGGTAGGAACACTCAACTCATATCATACACAATGCTTTCCCAAAAATACTGTATCTGGACATGCAACAGGATTATTCTTAAGTTCTCTCTTGATATACTGTACACACAATTATTTTTTAGTGTTGAAACATAATTTTCTTCTAATTCTCAGCCTGCAAAATGAAGATGCTGCAATACCAAGGAAGAGTTCAGGAATTGTTCTTGCCTGGGGAGGACACGCACTGTGTGAACTGGGAAGGAGCAGCGAGGGTCCAGGGAGAGCTCCCGGCGTGCACGGAACCTCCGAAGGTTTGCAGCAGCCTTCCTGGTCTTTGGGGTATTTGCTCATCCCCGTCATTTTTCACAAGTTACTTTGCACACTTTCAACAGCACCAGAGTCCAGATCCAGGCTTATCCCACCAGTCTTTCTCCACTTACTCATCCCTTCACTTCATCACTCTCTTGGTACTCCAAACTGCATTTATTTTTTGTACCTGCCATGCCTAGGCTCGGGTATTTCCTTCAACATTCTTCCCTTCAATGGAGAAACCTACTTTTGAAGGTTCCACCAAGCATTTCTCTGTTTAGCAGGAGGCTTAGGGCTAGAATTAAAGGAGTGTTTGCTCACTTAAAACCACTAGAATTGGAGCTGTGTCTTTGAGAATACTAAATAGATTTTTAGTACAATGGAGTTCTTTAAAAAAAATCAAGGCCTGTAGGACCTGTTGGGGTATTTTTAATTCAGGGGTCCTGGTCCATGCACTTGGTGGTTAGTGAATGGGATTCAGAGAATATGAAAACCTCCTCTGATTATAAACAACAGGAAGTATGAGTATGTATGGACAGGGGAAGCTTTCATTTATTTTCAAAGGAATTTGTGATCTAACAGTCCACAGTTAGCTCCACAGTAAAAAGTCCAGCAGACCAGCATGGCTGGAAGGTTAGGGTTTCAATCACTCTTTCCTCCTCTTTTCAGGCCTTAAACAACCAAGTGAGAATAGCAGAGTCACCGAACTGGGGCCCAAAGAGTCACTGGTAAGGAGTTAAGAGCTAAACAGTTGGGATGGGCTGTACGGTTTCTCTGGCCCTTCTCCTTCCTCCCTTCTGACTTGAAGAAAGGCAAGACCAAAGGTGGTCATGACTCTCCTAGTTGCAGGAAAGAAACTGAAGATCAGCCTGCTGGCTCAATTTTATCCACGAGACTTGACAGGAGTGGAGGTGGGGCAGGTCCGGGGAGCCCTGGCTTTCTTTTCTAGTGACCCCAATTTCTGACAGCGATAGTTTAGTGGATTTTTACTTGGTACCAATCTACCAATGAATCAAGTCATTCATTTGATTTTAGGGAAAATGTCTTAGCTCAGGCTGCTAAAATAAAATGTCATTTTTGCCTCATGGCACTCTTCATCTGAGTAGTATAAACACCAGTTATTTATTTCTCAGAGTTCTGGAAGCTGGGCAGTCCCAGATCAAGGCACAGATGCAATCCTCAGTGAGGACTCTCTTCATAGCTTGCAGACAGCCACCTTCTCATTGTATCGTACTTGGCAGAGAAAGCAAGCACAGTGTTTCTTCCTCTTCTTCAAAAGCACTAATCCTGTCATGAGGACCCCACCCTCTTGACTTCATCTAAACCTAATGACCTCCCAAAGACCTCACCTCTGAACACTATCACACTAAAACATATAGAATGGGGATGGGGGGAGGCACAAACATCCAGTCCATAACAAGGAGGAGGGGAAAAAATGGAAATATTTCAACCCAAAGGAAAGGCAGCCCACTCTGCCTCTGTTCAAGTGTGGTTTGGGAGCAAGGGCTCCTTTCTAATATAAAACATGGTGTAATTATGCAACACAAGCTTTTCAGTGAGCCCTGTGGAATTATGTTCCTTAAGCTCACAACTAGACAGTGAGAAAATCTGTCCTTTATGCCTTTTGACACCATATGTAAGGAAGCACACGTGGTGGTTAAGAGGCCAGCACTGGAGCCCTGACTCCCGCACTTGTTTCTAGATCCACCGAGTGTGGTCTTTGGCAAGTTACCAAAATTCGCATCTTACTACTTTCATCTGTGACATAGGCAGTTAATATTTGGCAGGGCTGTTGTAGGGAATAAATGGATGTTCATCTGTCAGCTGCTTAAAGCTCATTTGGCACTCCAGAGCAAGCCCTTAATTAAAGTTAACTGTTGTTGATTAAGGCTTTGGTATTCAGTAAAAAAAGTCTTTCAAATTTTGTTCTCTTATCCATGCAATTTTATGTTATATATCATACACTTTATTTAGAAAGTCTTACCCACACTGTGTCCCTCCTCCCTTTTCCAAAATTATCCACAAAATGTTCAAGGATTGGCGACACTAAAGGATATTCTACAGCATTCAAAGTTACATTCAATTTCCCTGGTATATCATGTATTAGAGAGCTTTTCCTATCCTCAATTGCCTATTTTTTGCAACTTTATTAAAAATAGGCTCACTATCGATGTGTGGATTTATTTCTGGGTTCTCTGTTCTGTTCCATTGGTCTATGTGTCTGTTTTTATGCTAGTACCATGCTGATTTGGTTGGAATTTGAAGTCAGGTGATATGATTCCTCCAGTCTTGTTCTTTTTGCTCAGGAAACTTTGTCTATTCTGGGTCTTTTGTGATTCCATATAAATTTTATAATTATTTTCTTCTTTTTCTCTGAAGAATGTCATTGCTATATATATATTTAATGCATACATATATATTAAATATATATGTTTAATATAATATATATTTAATATATATAATATATATAGATTTATATATATATAAAGACCATTTATATATATATAAATCTATGTATATATAGTTTTTATAAATCTATATATATATAGCTTTTATATATATATAAATGGTCTTTATATATATATAAATCTATATATATATAGTTTTTTTTTCTTTTTTAAGACAGAGTCTCACTTTGTTGCCCTCAGTACAGTGCTATGGTGTCATAGCTCATAGCCACCTCCAACTCCTGAGCTCAAGTGACCTTGCCTTAGCCTCAGTAGCTGGGACTACAGGCATCCACCACAACTCCCAGTTATTTTTTAGAGTCTCACTCTTGCTCAGGCTGGTCTCAAACTCCTGACCTCAAACAATCCACCCACCTTGGCCTTCCAGAGTGCTAGGATTACAGGCCTGAGCCACCACACTAGGCTATGTCATTGCTATTTTGATGTGGATTGCTTTAAATCTGTAGATTGCTTTGGGTAGTATGGACATTTTAACAATATTAATTCTTCCAATCCATGAGCATCAAATATCGTTCCTTTTTTTTTTTTTTTTTTTTTTCTTTGTCTTTTTCAATTTCTTTCATCAATGTTTTATAGTTTTCATAATAAAGACCTCTCATTTCTTTGGTTAAGTTTATCCCTAGGTATTTTATTTTTTTTTGTAGCTATTGTAAATGGGATTACTTTCTTGGTTTCTTTTTCAGATTGTTTTTTGCTGCCATATAGAAAGGCTACTGATTTTTGCATATTGATTTTGTATCCTGCAACTTTGCTAAATTTGTTCATCAATTCTAATAATTTTGGGGTGGAGGCTTCAGGTTTGAGATGCATACATAAGATCATATTGTCTCATACAAGGACAATTTGATTTCTTTTCCAATGTACATGCCCTTTTCTTCTTTGTCTTAATGCTCTAGCTAGAACTTCCAGCACAATGAGGAATAATAGGGTAAAAGTTGCCATCCTTTTTCCAGATTTTGAAGGGCTTCCAATTTTTTTCCCACTTAGTATGATGCTGGCAGTGGATCTATACATGGCTTTTATTATGCTGAAGTAAGTTTCTTCTATTTCTAGTTTTTGGAGCCCATTTATGATGAGAAGATGTTAAATTTGATGCTTTTTCAGCATCCATGGAAATGATCATATAATCTTTGTCCATCATTCTGTTGCTATGATGATTACACTGGTTTACTTGCATGTTGAACCATCTTTGCATTTCTGGGGCAAATTCCACTTAATCATGATGTATAATCTTTTCAATGTGTTGTTGGATTTTGTTCAGTGGCATTTTGTTGCATCTATGTTCATCAGAGACATTGGCCTATAGTTTTCTTTGTGTGTGTGTGTCTTTGCCTGATTTTAGTACCTAAGTGACCCCTTGGAGAATGAATTTTGGAGTATCCTTTTCTCCTTTGGGGTATATCATTTTTCATTTGACTGAGTACTACCATAATGACAGCTCCAGGCTAATCTCCAACCAGAAATGTGTAAGGTATCTAGTAAAGTGAGCACTTTTAGTTTTAGATTTTTTCAAAATGACAGCTTTATATGGACTATAATTTTCACATATGAATTTTAGAATGTCTTATGAAGTTCCTAAAAATACTCAGCTGGAATTTTGATTAGCATTTTGATGAATTTAAAGATCATTTGGGGAAAGAATTAATCTCTTTACAACATAAAGTCTAAAATAAGGGAATGTCCATCCATGACAGATTTGATAGCAGACATGTGTAAAATATTCTTTGGTGAAATCTTACCTGTTCCTTGTTAAGGCATACATAACTTATAGTTTGTTAACAATTATGAATGCAATTCCTTTTTTAATATTGGGCTAATTTGTAAAAGAACTGTTAATTTTTGAGTTTTATATTTTATCTGGAAATATCATGATATATTGATTCTATTGACCAGATAATATTGTCCGAAAACAAGGACACATTTACTTCCTTCCTATGAAATCTTACATTTATTATGTCTATATCTTTTCTTATAGCTTTGATCAGAATTTTGTGCTATGCCAGATAATAGTTGTGATGATGGGTGTCCTAGCCCTAATCTCAAAAGAAAGATACCTACAGATTTGTCAGCAAGTATAAATTCTGTTATGGATTCTTATATATAGCTTTTATCAAGTTCAGGAAGTGTTCTTTTATTCCTAGGCTAAATGTTACTAAAAGTTATATGTAGATTTTGCACTTAAATGTTTTTTGTTCCTACCTTTAATTTGTATGTAAGTTGGAACAGGTACATTTACCTATAACCTGTAATAGCTTTCATTCCTAAGGGTCATACATCAGTAAGATGTTTGTAACTCAGGGACTTACTGTGATGGACTTTGTTTGTAAGTGTGAGTTATGTGCGATTTAGGTGTTTGTAAGTTGGGGACTTCCTGTGAGGCCAGCTTGGGATTATTATTATCTAGTTCATGATTTTCTCATTAAGAATATTTTCTAAGCAGGAACAAGTTTTAAAAATCAACACCAAAACAGTAAAAAGGGGGAAGAAATCCTTTTTATATGGTCAACCGAGTGTTAGGAGGAAAATACTCTGGAGTCTGACAATCTCAAAACTGATATTCAAACTCTCATTCTGTTTGATTAAAAAAGTTTAATGAGCTGTAAAATAAATACACTTCCATTAAATATTAAATAAATTATTTACAACTTGAAAAAATACTTTATCTTCATGCATGTTTATGTACAGAAATAAGACGTAGCGTAAAAAGTGACAATCAAAAGTTTAAAACCATCGAACAAGAAGGCTCCGTTTTCTTGTCATTGGCTGAAAGAAGAGCTGCCCCTTTATGGCTGGGACTTGGCAATGATTCCGATGGGCTCTCCTGTTAGAAAGAAAATAATGTGTTACAGAT
The DNA here is from genome assembly GCA_963574355.1 of Loris lydekkerianus. NCBI lineage: Eukaryota > Metazoa > Chordata > Mammalia > Primates > Lorisidae > Loris > Loris lydekkerianus. Next base: position 110,590 of record CAUYPK010057818.1, on the reverse strand, counting down.
AAGCTAAGTTCCAACATAGCTTTAAGAAAATTCCAATTCCCAAATCAGGAATCAGAATTTCTGTCCCTTTTTTTCTAGTATGTCTTACAAGAAACGCTAAGAGCTTTTCAGAAATAAACTATTCCTTGGGCTTCATCCCTTCCTCACCCCTGTTCTGGCTGGATGCTCCCTTGCAGGGAAGACTGTGCTCTAAGCTGTTGCATCAAATTCTGGTTTATTAAAAAGAAACACCAAGCATGAGAAATAGTTTTCCTAACCAAACATATGCAGTGGACATAATTACAAACAAAGATTAAGTGACTCGGTATATTTATGATATACAGGTAATTTAGGATAATTAATACCAAGAGCATAATAATAGTAACTACCAGTTAATAGGCAGCCACTGTGTGCTGACCCAGCATATTTCTTGTTTTAAAATCACTCTGGAACCTCTGATGAAAAACCTCAGTGGCGCTAAATAGCCAAAACTCATCCTTATTCACGTTGATGGTCTTAGCTTCAGCGCAGTTAAGCCAACATCACAAAGTTTAATGCAGTAAATACTGAGTATAGCATTGGTCTGAGTAATTATCCATTTCAGGAGTTACTGAGGCAATTCCATAAGAGGTTCAGAACTTAGTATCTGTCCTTAACCAATGCTGAACATAGTGGTTCTTCAATCATGAGAACCATCTGAAATGTTCTGATTCAGGGGATTTAGGGTTGGACTGAGGAGTACGCACACTTACAAGCACCTCAGGTGACTAGTAAGCCACTGAAGGCAGGAGATCAGTAACTTAAGGATGTGGCATTGTCTTTCTGGAACCTCTGAGGAAAGGGCATTCCTCCTTCTGACCAACGCAAGTGATCTCTCTGCCCCCGTCCTCCTCTGGATGCTTCATTCATTAGCAGTTCACTTTCATTGTCATACCTCTGCTTATAACATGCTCAGCTTTCCCTGTTTGCAAAAACCAAAAACATACATACCCACCAACCTCTCTCTCAAATTTGTACACTCTTAACCTTTGTATTCCTGTGTCCTAATGAGCACTCAACCTATTGCTTCCACATCCTCCCATTTTTATTGCCAGGGCTCCATCTGAGCTCCTTGTAGAAGTTCAACCCATCACCACAACCTTATCTCCCCAACACTCATTTCAACGAGGCTACTTTTTACACATCTCTCAGTATTACCCCTCCTTTTCCTTCAAAATTGCTTGTCCCAATCTCATCAGTACTTCAAAGTTCACTTCCAAGGCCACTCTGAAAACACATTTCCTGCCCCCTAAAAGCATCCACATGGAATCTTTCTATCATTGGAAACTGCTCATTCTCCATTAGCTAATTTCTTATGACACCAATTTTACATCCCCTAATATTTTCATTCCTTACACTTTTTCTCCTATCTACTAAATCCTTGGTTCTTTGAGAATAGAATTGATGTCTCTCATATTTATATCCCTTAAAATACTAATTAAGCAGAGTCCATTTTTAATATTGAACTCAATAATGAATTTAGCTTGTACTTGAAGAATACAATAATACTTTAAGGTAGCCTGTATGCACAGTGTACCCATAATTAGCACATCCCTTATTTTTCTTGAGACAATATAGTGTTGTACATTTTAAAACCAGAGGATATGATCTAAAAATAACATTAAAAACTCAAACCTTAATATTATCTTCTGTTAAGCTACGGCAGGCACATTTCTGTTTTCTTGTCTAAGTTTCTTTCGTTCTTCAGATTCTCCTTCATATTCCCTGAGGTATCGTTTGCGAAGCCTTCAGAAAACAAGACATTCTACTGTTACAAAGTTGTTTTCGTGTGTATGATTTTTGTGATTGTCGTCAGTACAGAGAATCCCTTTTCAGGGGTCCTTATAGACCATTACGTGTTGTACTTTGCATAAACCAAAACTTAAACCCAGCTATGAAATAGTATCAATTTTTATGGGAGATATTAATGTTGACTTTATACAAACACATTTCTGGGAGGCTGAGAATTAGATAAACGCCTCAATGTACAAACATGCAGAAGGCATGGAACACACACCTGTGTCTTTTTTTCTACAGAGCTCAGCGTAGCCATTGTACCCACTGAATGAGAAATGATGGCATAGCTTACAGCAGAAGTTATCTATGTCTGCACAAACTAATTTAAATGATTGACGTGTTTTTAAATAGACTTACAAAACAAATTGGGCTTTACTTGTTAAGTATAAATTTTTATTTAATGCTACTTTCTACTTTTAAAATACAATGGTTTAAAAACTTCCCAGCATTACACAGGCAATTCTCTTTTGTAGTAGATTTTAAAACCATCTATTAAACATTATCATTAAAATCACAAGGACTTTTTCATCATCGTGATATTTCGAGAAAACATCAATTATGGGGAAAAAGCCAGCAGCTGTGACTTAAGCTAAGTGTTTTCTATTTGTTTCCAAAGATGTCTTAATGATTATTAAACATCTTCCTTCACTAGCAGTTGTTTTGTTCTTTTCTTCTGTGTGAAATGATAATAGTTTGTCTGAGGATATCTCTCCAAAACACGTTTGCATATCTGGCTTGAGGTACTAGAAGACCAGGATAAATTCTAGGCTGTGCAAAACAAATTTAACCCATACATCAAAAGGCATGTGCACGACAAAACAGTTTCTTATGTTGTCTTTTTATCATGATCTGATCTAAAATAATGCCAAAAATTTGCAGAAGATAACCCCTTATCTCCTGGATGGCAGTAGAGGTAGAGGTCTGGTTGTTAAAGTAATTTACCCAGACCCAAAATTAGATGAATGAGTCCCTTGCTTTTCCCAAGCCTTAGCAGTACATGAGTCACCACAGAGCCATGCACAGCCTCCCCCACCTTCCCTCGTCCAGTGGCTTCTGTGTGACAAACAATGGCATCTTGGTATACCCATCAGGGCCTGCTACCAGGGATAGTCTAGTTCTCACAGTCACTGGCCGTGCAGTGAAGTTTCTGATCTGTTATTATGAGCGCAGGATGCTGCTGCTGGAGTGAACAGTGATGGAATTGTCTTTGCCTCCTACGCTACATCATGTGGTGGAAATGTGTTTTTTTTTTCTTTTTAATAATTGAGTTCCCATATTGTTATATTTGACAGTAACAAAATGAGCATAAGCTCTAAGTAAATTTGTGCCATGTAATAATATTTCTAACTCATAATTTTGCATTCTAATATGACCAGAAGGCACCTCTTTTTTGTTTGCTACTATGTTGAAGTTGTTTGTGATTTTTAGCACCAACACAGTATATCTGATACTATGACTCTCTGCTCCGAGCCAGGCCTTAATTAGCTTCTGGGAGACTTGCTTAAGCTCAAGATCCCACCGATGATACCAACACTTTCTGACATTTGAAAGGACTCATGAATAGATATATGACATTAAAAATACTCATTCATTTTGAGTTTAGAATCTTCTAGATCTCCTGAAAAGGGATTCATACATTAAGTTTCAATGGTGACCACAGTTATATATAAATTTTGACCATTTTCTATGATCTTTGCTGATGAAGTATAAAAACATAAACCATAAATCACACCCCCCATTAGTATTCATATTCATCTAAAATATCAGTAGAGCAAGATAAAAACACTTTTAAAAAATTAAATTTTGTTAAAAATTTTTAAGCGGTGGCATACTTACTGGACTGTAATAACAACAGCAATAGCTGTGAGGCTCACGGCAGAGACAAAGGCCGCTACAGCTGCTAATGCCATTTTGGATAAATCACTGTCAATCATGCTGTGCGTTTTCATGGACTTTTCCCCACATCGTTCACCAAAGTATTCTTGATGACATCTGCAAACAATCCACGTTTAAAATTATACTCACTAAAGACATTCTGTGTGTTTCAAGCTTACTTTCCAGGTCATAAATGGCCAGTGAATTTTAACATTGAAAAAGAAAGTCATGCCATTCTTGTGTTTCAAAATCGTGAGAAATAAAATGCACTCTAACGAAGGCCCTGTTAGTGTGAGAACAAGTTGGGATGAGTTTGGGTGTGATGTTCCGAGAAGACACACCTGTCATTCTTCATGCTCCTCCCATGACCCACTGACGAGTTCAGTGGCTTGTCATGCACCTAATACATCTATGATCACTTATCATGCATGTGGCCGGTGGGGGTAATTAGAACAACACAAAAGATTGTGTGAAAATTATTTTTGGATCCCCCCTTTTTTAAAAGAGTAAAAATATATATATTATAAAATGATAGTTTTTACCAGGGGTCAGCAAAGTACAAGCCAAGTCTGGATTCAAATCTGGTCATTTGTCAGCATTTTGTATAGCCTGCAAGCTAGTAATGGTTTTCACATTTTTTAAATGATTACATTTAATTGTGTATGTAAGTACACATATAATCTTTGGCCACTGAGCCTGAGATATTTACTATCTGGTTCTTTAATAAAATTTTTACTGATCCTTGGTTTTACAATTAGAAAAATTAATGGTTTTCTGCAGTTAGTTAGGGGTTTCAGACATGGTGCTGGAAATACAGAATTCTATACAGTTTAGGAAACTTACTTGCATGTGACTACTTTCAAGTTCTCTATGTATTTGCATTCTCCATGAATGCAGAAGTTTTGGAATTCCGCATCACATGGATTCTTCTTCCTTTTGTTTCTTCTAGATTTTCCATTTTTGCCTCCCTTTTTCTTTCTTTTGGGCTTATCTGACGTCTTTTCACTTTCTGTCTTGTTTTTCTTGGGTTTCACTACCTGTTCCACTAAAAAAAAAATAATATTATTGACAACAGGCCCTCTTAATTTTGAACATCACTCTAGGGACAGGAGATTGGAGTCAGAGCAGTGGGAGATCCGTGGTGTGCACTCCACACAGCACAAACACGGTAAGGGGGCGAAGAGAGTATCTGTGCCATGTGGCACTGAAACGCCTATTTTGACTGTTTTATTAGCTAAGACATATACATTGAATCAATGTGCCTCATCATTATTATTATTGACAATAGTTTTATGATTAAGAAAATCCATTAAAAACTTTAAACATTTCTTGAATTTCTAATGCATGCCAAATTCTTGATAATGAGGATGAGTTAATTAACTCACAGGACGATTGTACGTATCGTTACCTGCATGGGATAGATGAGGCATGTGAATTACGGTGAAGACAAGTGACTTTCCCTGGACAAGCATCTAGAACATGGCAGTGCAGGAGTGCCAACACCTGTGACCTTTCTGCTATACTATGTTGTCCCTTGGAAAAGGTCAATGCTATTGATTGAGATGGGAATTTGCAGGCACTGCCTGCAGGTAGAAAAAACTGAGTATTATAAACTACAGTTACTCAATTTTTTCCAACTCCCAGATGACAGCAGATAACTAATCGATACCTTCCAGGGAGCTCATTGCTATGGCCAACCCATTTGAAAACAGAAGTCCAGGTACGTTTGTACTTGATACTTCAGAGATCTATCTTAACCTATCAGATCTGCACAACTTTTGTTCAGTCTCAAAGTTATACAAGGTGTAGTCTGTCCACATGCTAACGATTGAGAGGGTCTTTCCACATAAGCCCTGTGCTGTTTTTTACATTAATCTCTGAAAAGGTTTGAGTAGTTAGCAAACAGATGTCCAATAAGAAGAGGAAATATCATTGGTCATAACATTCACGCATCGTCTATCAAATAAAATAATTAGAAACACAGTGAAGGTCAACGAGGGTATCAAAGATAGGATTCCTTTGATTAAGGAAATGGCAAATAAATATTAAGAATATTTTTGCAAGTTATTTTAATAGCATTAATAAAACTCAATTTAGAAGCAATGTTTTATAGGTGGTTATGTAACTTTTATATTGAAATTTCCTCTCATGATAAAAAAGCACAAGATAATATAAGTCCTCTAAGAAAAATATTTTAAATAAACATCACTGCATTTTATCATATAGATTATGAATTAATCGTAACAAAGGACAGGAACAAATATAATAGATAGTCACCACACTGAAGTATTGCAATAGATATTAACCCCACAGACATTTAACTTAGCCTTTCAAAGGAGGTCAGCACCATTTTCATTCTATTTCATAATGCATTGCCATTTTGATCACTAGCCTAGTCATTTGCACCATTAATAGTTTATTTGGCCTTCTGAAGTGTTAGCAGCTTGAGACATCTTTAGAGGAACACTTTCTAGACACTTTGAAATGGAGAGTTCACTAAAACTTTCACTACCTGTCACTTAACTTTAGTCGCTGTCCCTGTGGTACCACTTACGTACCTTCACCTATTCTAGGAACCAGACAGGGCAGGATGGCTTGAAAACTCAAGTCAAGAAAGAAGAGGGTTTAGCTTTCAAACCCTCTATTCCTGCCCCCACAGCACATGCTCCTAGGATATCCAGGTCTTATTTATAAATAACCTCTTCTTCCCTCAGACTTCAAATACGAAGGTACTAAACGATATTTATTTTTGGAACCCTCGTTTTAAGCAAAGGGTCGTTGTTAAAAGTGAAATAATAGTACAAGTGAGAGAAGCTACTATTTACCTGACAAATGGGATTTAGGGTTAAATTATGACTTTAGTGATATAAAATCTATGAATATTTGACCTTCTTTAATATTTTCGGGTAACATTATTGTTACTTTTATTTTCACCGGTTTCTCCATACCTAGGACATAAAGGCTAAAGTCCAATTCCCCATCACTTCCTTCTGTTCCCCTGCTTGTGTCAGAATGCAGTTATCTGGGGCAGAGTGGTGTCCAAGAGGGGATACGAGAGCTGAGATAGGAGTGGTCCCTGTTAAGTCTGTCTCTCAGATGGAGCTCCTGTAGCCCCGTGGAAAAGAGCATGCTACCTCTTAGGCAGAGAATCAAACAGATTGGGGTTCTAATTCCAGCTCACCTTCCTGTTACCTGTGTAAACATGGGCAAAACAACCTTTTTGAGCTTCAGTTATCATAACTGTAAAATGATAACAATTCCTATTTAATAAAGGTGTTGTGACTTAAGAGATAAGACAGAACAGTTGTTAGCACTCTGGACATACAGGAGGTGCCACAGGTTACAATTTCTGTCCTGGTTTAACTCACGTGCAAGCGTTAGATGCGCACACAAGGAAGCCACTAGCAAGTGTGAGGAGTGTTACTTCTTCTGAAGCAGTTCTGCTGCTACAGACTCACACCTCATAAGACGTGGGGAGTGTTACTTCTTCTGAAGCAGTTCTGCTCCTACAGACTCACACCTCATAAGACGTGGGGAGTGTTACTTCTTCTGAAGCAGTTCTGCTCCTACAGACTCACACCTCATAAGATGTGGGGAGTGGTACTTCTGAAGCAGTTTTGCTCTCATAGACTCACACCTCATAAGCTAGATTTTGCACTTTATCCTCCACTCACCTCTGACGGAATCATCTATGATATACCCAGATATTTGTGGTTGGTCATCATACTCTTCTGAGTCCTCGTAGTCGGATCCTGAGGACACTTCACCACTAGAAGGCATCTCACTCACAGGTGGGATCTCACTTTCTGAGAACACCTCACTCCTTGAGGTGACCTCAAATCCATCAGCACTGTGGTCCCCAGAAAATGGTTCCCCTTTCCCAGAGGAGGTGTCGTTGAGACCCAATCCATCAGCATAATGGCCTGCAGGGGGAGAGAAGCAGAAAGGAAGAGGTAAGGTAGGGCACCTTTCTCTCCAGGAGCCGCCTCAGGTAGGAATGTTTATCTTCCATCAAAGCACATGTGCTGTTGCCTGCAATGGAGTTACTGGGGAAAGAAACTTCACATTTTGCCAACAAGCAAACTCACTGCTCCAATTATGGAAATTCTTTTATCAAGGTTTTCTAGTTTACATTAATTTCCATAACAAAAAATGCTGCCAAATTGGCAAATTAATCTAATATAATTACTTAATTGGTAATATTTAATTATCCTCCATCACTTCACATTCCAAATGCTTGTGTTTGCTAGAATGTATCGTGTCTCATTTCATCAGGGTCCTAGATAGAAATATCAGATTTTCTTTACACGTGCTTGCATTTTAAAAAGATGATGTATATAAATTATAAAAAGTAAAATAAATAGTAGTTGACAATAACTGACATTGTTTTGTTTCGCTGTTATCATTACGTGGAGTTATCATTACCAGGTAAGATTTGAGCCGGAGCTCCCAGCCCCAGCCTTATCTGCGAGGTCTCCACAAGGCAGCGCTGAAGCGCAGCTCATCCTCCCCCGACACCCTAAGTCCCTCCACGGAGGAGATGTAAGCTGAGGAATCCCTCCGTCCGCTAATTAACTACTCTGACAAGTGGGGAAATCGCTTCCCGCCTCCGGACCTCAGTTTCTCTCTCTGTAAAATGAGGGATTAGGATCAAACGTCCCCTAAGGTCTCCTTACGCTGTGAGGACACCTGAGGCGTCTGCCCGCTTCCCTCCTCGTCCTCGGGTGTAACTCGGGGAGGGCGCCACAGGGATGCCCTCCCCAGGGTCTGGAGTCTGGGGCGCCGACGGGCGTTTTGTGCAGAAGCAGCCGCAGAGCCGCAGAGCGCCGTGTCCTCACCTGAACCGAGGATCCAGAGCCACAGCAGCAGCGGCGCGGGCGGCGGCAGCGGGGCTCTCATGGGTCCCTCGGGGCGGCGGCGTCTGGGTCTCTGGGGCAACTCGGTAGGGAGCTGCGGCGGGAGAGCGGAGCCTGGGGGACGGGGACAGGGGTGCGCGCGGCCGCGTTCCGAGCCCGGCGGGCCCCGGGCGGTGGGTGCTGCGCGCTGGGCTGGGCTCGCTTCGGAGCTCGGGCAGCGACGCGGCGGACGCCCAGGTGAGTGAACATGCCCCGGGCGCGGGCGCACCTGGCGCTTTATAGCCGGGCGGGGCGGGGCGGGGCCGTGACGTCAGCCAGGGGGAGGGGCGGGGCGGGGCGGGGCCGCGACTCCGCACGCGAGCGGCGGGCACAGCCGCCCGGCACAGCAAGGGGAACCCCAGCTGCGAGGGGGCCGGGCTCGCAGCCTGATTCGGAAGCGGGAGTGGAGGTGGGGCTGGGACCTGACACTCAGAATCCCTGCGGTTCTAACTGTCTGACACGGCTTCACGTCCTTTGGCAGATCTGAATGCTACAACAGACAATTAATAGAAAAGTTCCACATTAACGTGTAAAGTTCTTTGAGGCCAGACTGACTGGACAAGGATAGCCTATTATCTTTAGCAAGGATCGATGAAGTTCCTTAAATGAAGAGGACCTCCTAATTAAAAACGAAACAGAACAAAAAATTGCTCTTGTCCGTGAGTCTCCATCTCAATCCCTTCCTCATCCACTTCTGTGAAGTGGCCAGAATTTCAAACCACCTCCCTCCCCACTTCTTTATGTGGCCCGGGGCTCACCAATATCGCATCTCTTGCCTCGCTATTGTTGCCAAACGACGTACGTACGCACTGGAAACTCCACTTGCACCGTCTGGGCTCGCGCAGGCACCTTCCTAGATAGCGATCATTTCTCCCGTTTCACAGGTGGATAAACGGCAGCTTAGAAAATGCCGTGAAGGCTGTGTTAAACGGTTGGATGAAAATATTTCAGATTGTATATGAAACCAGCCCATTGTACCCCTTGACTGCACTAATGTACACAGCAATGATTTAATAATTAAATAATAATAATAATAAAATAAAATAAAGCAACTGTGAAAAAAAGAAAAGAAAAGAAAAGGAACAGAAGGAATTCACACAGATGACAGAGGCAGAAGCCAAGCGGATTTGAATTTCAGTTCGTCTGACCCTGATGCCTAATGAAGAAATTTATGATTAAGTTGATTTTCAAAAAGAGGATTTCTGCAAGAGCAGCGCTGGGCCTCTGGGAGTGATCCCTGCTGGTGGCACCCTGGACAGAGGCGGAGCCTCTCAGATCATCCCAAGCTAAAGGGGTGAGATTTGAGGGCGCCCTCAGAACCCAGCCGGGCATCATTATGACAGTTGTATAACATGGAGAGAAAAGGAGCTGCTTGGCTGGACTGACTTGGATGTAGAGGCGACTCCACAACTGGGCTTTTCCAGACTTTAGGAGGAGAAGTTCTGTCTGTTTCCTTGTCCTGTAGATACAGATCTCTCCCCTGATAGTTCCGGTAAAACAGCCTTGTTAGGAATGTGGGTCACAGTGCATCTGTCCTGATTCTAGGAAACTTTTTAAAAGCTGACTTACTTTTTAATGACATATCACAGGGGGTGATCTAAGTAATACCACACGCTTAGTAGGATGAAGTAGTCATGTATCCTGCCTTCTGGTCCACATTTCTCCAGAGTGTATTTTGTGTAAGCCATCTGTGTTATTTTTTAGGGAGGGGGGGCAGTAAAGAGGGAGGTGAAATGACCAGCTCTCGGTTTCCCAGGGCTCAGTGGTGTGGACCAGATTCTAAGAGAAGGAATCCTCATGGATTGGATGATAAGAGGGTTCAGAGTGCCATGGGAAACAAGGATGTCCACGTGTGTAATGGGAAGCTCTGTGGAAAGATGGAGGCCTCTCAAGGCCTTCTCAGCAGAAAATTTAATGGAAAAAAGACTCCGTGTCAAAGTGACTGAGCATGGGAAATAAGGCTGGTTGGGGCACTGCCCATCCCAAGGGGCCTGTGCTGTCATCTCTGCTGGTGGATGAGGCACTTGTGATTCAGAAAGATTTACAGACTTGCATGCAGATTCGAAAAGTTTCTGGTAAAGATTTTGTTTGGAGCTCAGGTAGCTGGTCTACACCTGTACCCTTCTGTTCTTACAGGTTTTGTTTTTGTTCAAGTCCTTTTCAAGTCCCATTTTTTTTTAAATTTAATTTTTTAGATTGGAAAGTAAAAATTGCATATATTTATGGCATACAACATGATATTTTCATATACAATGTATGCATTGTGACTACATCAAACATTTTCTTTTTCTTTCTTCCTACTTAGGTCAGTACCAGTGGTACCTACCTGTCATCAGAATGTTTCACTTTCTCTTTGAAGGGAGAATGAGGTCTTTACATTGGAAATTGCTTAGTCTTTTTCTAATTGGAAATTTAGAGGGTGATAGTTTACACTGATGTGACACATGACACAGATCATGAGGTTTTAGATTTAAACCTCTGGATTTCCATATACAGATTCCAGCATATACTAAGTTAGTTGATATTTGAAAGATTCCGATTTCTCATTTGAAAAGAAGAATAAAGATACCTACCTGCTCTTAAGCAGATCAAATTAGAGATGATGCATAAACAAGTAGTACACAGTGAATGCTCAGTAAATGGTAATTATCACTATTAACCTTGACATTACAATAGTTATACTGTACTAATCATGTTGCAGAACTGCCTGACTCTTGTGAATGGAGCTACTCACAGAGCCAGTACAGTAATCCCCTCCAATATCATCAAGCTGTGAAATCTGCGCCTACCTTGTATTAAGACTGACCATTTTGAGCATTTCATGGTGCATCATAGAGTAGCCTGGGATGTCGTCAGAGCCACATCACAACTCAGCACTCACTCACGTGTCATGGCACGCTGGGATTCATGTGTAAGTAGAAAACCAACCTCATGTAAAAGGGGGATTCTTTATATACCGCATTCTGCTTGCTGTGCTGAGATGAGGAAGAGCAATTTCAAGAAACTAGAGTAGCTGCCTTTCTTTATCTTGACAAATTGTTGGTTATTTCATCTGCATATGTGGGTAAGGGCAGCTCTGAGGGCAAATGCAGCTAAACAACCACTCGTTTTGTGCCTATTATATGAATCCTGATATATTTCTTATGTGCAGTGAAATTAGTCTCCTGTCACTCTGCTAAAAGTGTGCTTTAGGGCCCAAAGTATAATTATGTGTTCGTTCATATAATTGATATTGAATTTTTAAAGGTGATGCTAGGGTCTAAGGATTACATCACAATCATTTTTTTTATGAGTCAACACACGGATCTTCAAATCACAATTCAGAAAGTCTCCAAGTAAAGAAGTGTGGAAAATCCTCCAAGAGCTAAAAGTATACCTGTATACCTTCCATTTGATTCCATTTGAATCTCATTATCAGGTATCTATCCAAATGAAAAAAAAAATCATTTTACTAAAGAACATTTGCACTGGAATGTTTATCACAGCTCCATTCACAATTGATAAGATGTGGAATCAACCCATGAGTGGATTAATAAACTTTGGTATATGTATACCATGGAATACTATTTATATTCAGCCATAAAAAGATGGAAACTTTACATCTTTTGTATTAACCTGGATGGAGTTGAAGATCGTTCGCCTTAGTAAAGTATCACAAAAATGGAAAAGCAAGTATCCAATGTACTCATGTACTCAATACTAATATGAAACAGTAAATGAACAGCTACACACCCATGTACAATTGCATTCAAGTGGGGGAGGAGTACAGGGAGAGGGAAGAAAGGACAGAGGGGCTCGGGGAGCTCCCACCTAATGGGCATGATGTGGGGTACACGGCACACCTCCTGGGTGAAGGACTGAACCAAAACTTGGACTTACCTAACAAACAATGTCACCTAATCATTTGTACCCTCACATGAATCTGAATTTTTTTAAAGATTCATTTACCTGACGCTTTCTAGCACCATGTTTATATCTTTCACTTGCCTCTTCTTGGAGATGCATGCTGACAGTTTGCCATGTAACTTTTTCATAGCCGGGTCTCTATTGCTCAGCTTTGATCTCTCTTGTTAGAATTCAGAAACAACACCTGAATAGTGTTATGAGAATTAAAGAGTTTTAATAAAAAATTCTTCTTTATTTTAAAAAGGAAATCCTCCAATATATAAGTGACTTTTTTTATGTTATTAATGAATTCATTTGCACCATTTAGATGTCCATAACTTTCTACTTTTCACCTTGGAATGCATCCATGCTAAAAAATATATAATTTCTAGCTCCTTCATAAAGAAGCCTTTGCTAAGCTTGGTTTGGGCACCATGCTGTGCTAGTAAAGTCAAATTACAGCTAACCCTTTAACAGGGCAGGGGTTGGGGGCACCTACCCCCACATGAAAGTCCACGTATCACCTTTGCCTCCCCCAGAACTTAACTATCAGTAGCGAACTGTTGACTGGAAGTCTCACTGTTACTGTCAATTAACATTATTTTGTACGTCATGGGTATTATATTAATACACTGTATTCTTTCTTACCATAAACTAAGCTAGAGAAAATAAAATATTAAGAAAATCATAAGGGGCAGTGCCTGTGGCTCAAGGAGTAGGGTGCTGGCCCCATATACCAGGGGTGGCAGGTTCAAACCCAGCCCTGGCCAAAAACTGCCTCCCCCCCCCAAAAAAAAAAGAAAGAAAATCATAAGACAGAGAAAATATATTGTTGTTACATGAAAGTAGGTCATCATGACAGTCCTGGTTCTCAGTATCTTCATGCTGAGTAGGCTGAGGAGAGGGAGGGAAAGGGGAATTTGTCTTGCTGTCTTGGTGGCAGAGGCAGAGAGTGGGGAGAGGAGGCCGGAGAAATTTCTAGGCTACACAGTTCATCTGTTTTGTTTTTTGTTTTGTTTTTTCAAATTGTTGTAAATCTACAATTTTTCAATATATTTATTTAAGAAAATCTGCATATTAGTGGAACCACATAGTTGAAAGCCATGTTGTTCGAGGGACAAATGTACTAGTACTTTATTACCTAAACATTGTGGCTTTTGCAGAGCAAGGACAGTGGATGATCATATACAATAGAAACAAAGTAAACATAATATATAATTACACTGACGAATAAAGTGGATCTTCTGGGCAGTTTATTCACTCATCAAGAATATTTTGAGACCCAGGCATTACTCCAGGCACTGGGGATAAAACTGTAATGCTTGTAATGCTTTTGTTTTAAGGAATTTACATTCTATTAAGGGAAACAAAAATACAGAAAACATTTCGGGTAGTAAGGAAATCAAATACACAAAATGGAGAACTTGGGATGGGGAGGAGCATCGTGGGGGACCCTTGACATGGGCTCTCTGAAGGAGAAAGAGGCAGGACAGAGTGGAGAGGGGCGGCTTACTTAAAGAGAGAGGTGGGGAACACCAGAGGTGCAGAGAGGCCCACACAGCCAGAAGTAGGACTGCTGAGCAGCTGTGGGCCTGGAATGGGGCCTCAAAAATGTGAAGGATTTTACAGCATTGTAGAGTTCATTTCTGGAACATTCCTCTCAGCGATGCTAGACAAAAGCTTTCTTTAGCTTTTAAAGGAGTGAGCTGATCAGAATCAACTGATAAACATTTTCAAAATGGACATTCCATTCTCCTCTCTTCATTCAGTAAGGCTAAAGGTAGGGTGTGTGTGTGTTTTTAAAGAACTCTGAAGAAAATTCTGATTTGCACCCCCGATTAAGGATTGCTGTAGAAAGGGTCACGGCCTCTGTGTTCAGAGAGTCTGTGAGCTGGTGGGGCTGCCCATGCACCTCCATGGAGGTTTTGTCGGAAAGGTGAGGGGTGGAGAAATTAATTTCAATAGGAAGCCTAGGTTGGCTGAGGACTATGAAAATGGTTATCTTACACCTAAGCAACTGGGATTGCAAAATGGTTCAATTACTATTCCTTAAATAGGGAACTACTCTAGTGTACTAAAAATGTTTGGATACATTAAAAAGAAAAAGACTAATTTGCACATGGTACCTCGGGAGCCAATTTGTCACACAAATGCAGTCACATCCATGCTAAATTGCAGTATTGCTCTCAGAATTGGAATGCCCCAGAACAACTTGGAATCTGAAATAAAAATTCGAGCACATTTTGCACGAAATCCCAATGCTGCTTTGGGGTCTGAACGCCCAGCACGGTGTTGGTGTGTTTCTGTGTGAACGTTTCTCCAGCTCTGCCCCCCCTGCAGGCCACGTCCGGTTCCTCATCAGAACCTGTAGTGAAAGCATCTCATGTGAATTTTGCTGCTAATTTTATGCTTTTGTTTGTGTGTTTTCTTTATATATATATATATATATAAGTGTATTTGCCATGGGTCCTAAAAAGTGTAGTGAGGAAAATAAGAGTAAGAGGAAAGCTGTTAGAGGCACAAGGCAAGTTAAGAAAGATCTTATCGCTGACCATGAAAGAGGACCCGTGGCTGACCTCGCCGCCGTGCTCAGGACGCCTACATCCACTGTGTGCGCAATTTTGCAAACTAAAGACACTATCAAGGCACTGATGTGGTGAAAGGGGTTAGACGCTTGTCTTTAAGAGACTGATAAGTATGGAAGAGCTGGAAAAGCTCCTCTTAGTCTGGATAAAGAGAACCAGCTGGCTGGTGATGTGATTTCTGAGATGCTAGTCTGTGACAAAGCCAAAGTCCTCGGGATGATTTAGGGAAAGGCACGCCTGGTATGAGGCTCAAAAAGAGGAGTCTAAAGCCAGGGGGGGTGGTTGGAGAACTTTAAGAACAGGACTGGGAACCATAGTGATGGTGTGTGTACAGAGGAGCTGCCAGTTCTAATTCTGAAGCAGCAGAAAAGTTCGTAAAGGAGATTAAGGACTTTGTTAACAGGGAGGGGTATGTTTCGAACCAAGTGTTCAATTGTGATAAAACAGGCCTTTATATTTTTAGGTTGTTATATTTTTAATAGTATTAACTTGCATCTTTATTTAGATGTTATTTGTTAATATTTTACCTTAAAACCCAGTGTATTGAAAATTTAAGTTTGTGGGACCCAGGAACAGATTAATCCAGTTTTTATTATTTTTAAAGGGGAAAAATTGTCTTGGAACTTGAACAGGGTTCTGGAACAGATTAAGTTCAGATTTCAAAGTATCACTGTATTGTGAATACTCACTAATTCAATTCTGAATATAAGGTCAGAAAACAGGGTGTCTGTAACCGTTATATACTGAATTAGAAAGTATTAAACTTTTAGTATGTTATTATTTTATTATTTTACAATTTCAGGATAAGGTATGTCACTGTTTTTTTTTTTGGAAAATAAAATATTAAAGTCATGTAATTGAAGTAGTCAGAGTCTAGTAAAAGGTTTTTATGGATGAGAGTTATATACATTAAATAATGATATTCTTGGGCAGTGCCTGTGGCTCAAAGGAGTAAGGCATCGGCCCCATATACCGGAGGTGGTGGGTTCAAACCCAGCCCTGGCCAAAAACTGCAAAAAAATAAAAAATAAAAATAAAATTAATAATAAATAAAAATAATAATAATCCTGATTTTTTTAATTGTTTCTAAAAATCAGTTTATATGAAGTCTGACAATTAAGTTCACATACTCACCCCAGAAAAAAAATACGACATACCTCATTGCTGAATATCACTATGATCACCTTTGAAGTACTCTCCTTGGGAGCTATGCACCAAGGCCAGAGCCTCGTCCACCCTCCAAAGCAGTTCTGGAATGGCCATGAGAGCTGTTGTATTAACCTTGATGTCCTAAATGTCATAAAAATGTCTTCCTTTCTATATTTCCTTTGTCTTTAGGCAAAGAAAAAAGTTATTGGGGGTCAGAAGAGGTGAGGAGGGAGGGTGTTCTAATACAGTTATTTGTTTACTGACTAAAAACTCCCTCACAGACAGTGCTGTGTGAACTGGTGCATTGTCATGGTGCAAGAGCCATGAATTGGTGGCACAGATTTTCAGTTAAGATTTTCCTAAGAGTTTATTGATGTTTACTTGATCTGCTATGTTTCTTACCGTCAGCTGAGGATTTTGAAGCATAATTCAATGAATTTTGCAATGTTTTCATCAGTTTAAACTCCTTACTGGCCGCCCTGACCTCTCTGCATCAGTGACACTTTCTTGCTGTTCAGCAAAACATCTACTCCATTTATACCCTGCCATTTTCTTCATGGAGCCTCCTCTTAAACATGGACTAATATGCCCCTGGTTTCACTTCCGCTCTTGACAGGCTTAACAAAAATGTAATGTTTGTTGCTCTAATTGAAGCTCTGACATTATCGAGACAACACACACTCAACAACAATAATGAACACCACTCAGCAGGATCCCACCACACATTGACCTGAGCACAGCTGTGAGACACTGATCTGCCAAGGTCGTGAAACTTTCCTGAGACGTTTGTACGGCGCTGCCAACCTACATGCACGGTGGCAAGTCACAGACTTAATTGCCAGACCTCGTATGTGCTTAACCTTTCTTTAATGAATTTCTACACTTTTCTTTTTTTTTACATTTCATTTTACATTTTATCACTCCAGTTATCGTACATCCAAATATCATAGGATGGCCAGTTTTTTATGGTTGTCAAATACTTCGATTAACCTTTTTATTATTTAAAAACTGACAACAGATGCATACTTCCAAGAATTATATGACAGTATTGTTAATGATTCATATGATGAATTTCTGTTATGAGTTTAGGTAATCTCTTTAAATGTCCATGAATTTTTTAGCAAAGCTAAATTTAGCTGTATTTTCTCATGAACATGACAGGCATTTGTTTTGGAGTTAATGAGAATAGCTTCCCTGTAATATCACAAATGAAGATAATAATAATATGTTGTATATAAAACTCCTGCAAAGTCTGTCCTAGGCGGGGGAGGTTAGACCACAGAGGAACTGGCCTTTATGCTTTATGCTTCCCAAGTCTCCTGAGCATGTGCACTGAAATTATCTGGCCAGAATAAGAAAAAGTATTTGTTCGTTAATGTGAAACAACGTAGATACTCGTAGAACTTGTAATTCTAGTTATATGAGAATTGTAAATCTAGTTATAAATTTCTTAACCATCAACCACATTCTTCAGAATTCTTCCTGAAATCAATAGTTTTGTCATAAACTTCCATTTGTGTAATGCCAGATGATTTTGCCATTTGCAGTAGGTATAATTTCACTCTTATGTTTCTTTCCTTACATAACAATTGTAAGTATCATTAGTTTGTGTCACTTTTGAAGATATCAAGTACTTCAGTTGGACACATTTAATATCAAGTTGCTAGAACCTTTGAGATTCTCTAGCTCTGCCGTGTGTGAATTTTAGCTTTCCAATAATAATACTGGCCTGAGCCAGTTCTGAAACCTGGTGGGAGAGTGCTACCTAAAAGATAAGGAAAAATTATAAAGAATTTTATAAAAGAAATTTAAATGTAAGTAAACGTTTCTACCTCAAAATAGTGTTTAATAGAATTCATATATTTATTGAAAAATAAAAGAAAAATAGAAAAAATTAGATGCTTGGAAGAAATATTTTGCCAAAAATACATTTTTGAAAACGTTTGTGTAGTTTGTACTTTTAAGAGTTATTTTAGCTACCAGATAGCTAAGAATATAATAACAAGTACAAATGCTATATTAAATTTTATGTTGCTAAATCTGCCCAATTTGAAGATATCCATATTCTAAGATTTGTAGGTATACTTTTTTTTTTATTTTCCTCAAACAATTTTGCAATCTGTATAAAATTATTAGCTTCCATGGGATTTTCCTGGGAAACACTAAATGTATCTTTGTTTCTGTCTTTATAGATTTTTTGTGGGGCTGGGGTAAAGTAATGCGCACACATACTCACAGCAAGAAAGAAAATGATAAAGATAAGAGCAAGTCTACATTTTTTAATATATTTTTTTAACTTTTGAACAAAATGATTGTATTTGGTTTATGGTTCTGAAGACTGGGAGGTCCAAGAGCGCAGTGTCAACATCTGGTGAGGGTGTGACAGACAGCGTCACACGGCAAGAATCCACGAGACAAAGAAAATAGTGACGAAACTTGCTTTTATAACAAACCTAGTTTTGAGATAACTAACCCACTTCTGTGATAAAGGGATTATTGTACCTCTCAAAGGTCCCACATCAATTAAATCTCCCCATGAGTTTTGAAGGGAATAAGTATTCCATAGCTTTCTTCACCTGGGTCACAAAACTTACATTTCTCTCATGTAAAGAATACACCTCATCCCATTAGCCCTAGAAGTCTTTTAAAAAGTCCAAAGTCTCACCTAAATTAGATATAGTGAGATTAAGAGCACAATTCACCCTGAGACAAATTCTCTCCACTGGCGATTCTGTGAAACTAAAACATGTTATCTAATTCCAAATTGACATTCTCATTTTAAAAATAGGCAATAAACGATGGATAGCTGGGCAGAAATAAGTTCACCATTCAACGGGGAAAATACCACTAATCTTAAAGCTGGAGACTGATCTTCTTTGACTCCACTTTTAAGAGTAAAACAAAGAAATAGGCTCGGTGCCTGTAGCTCGGTGGTTGGGGTGTCAGCCGCATGCACAGAGGCTGTTTGGGTTCAAACCTGGCCTGGACCTGCTAAACAACAATGACAACAACAACAACAAAATAGCCAGGTGTTGTGACAGGCGCCTGTAGTCCCAGCTACTAAGAGGCTAAAGCAAGAGAATCGCTTAAGTGCAAGTGTTTGATTTGCTGTGAGCTGTGATGCCACGGCACTCTATCTAGGGTGACATAGTGAGACTCTGCCTCAAAAAAAGAAAAAAAAAAAAAACCCAAAGAAATAAAGTTACATACAGGTATATATACTGACATTAAAGAAGTTTATGATACTCATGTAATAAATTAACAAAAATGTGTATACTACAAACCACTTTGAATAACATATTTATGAAGATTTATATATGTATAAATATGTATTTATGGATATACATGTATAGAGAAATTCTAAACAATATATAAAAGGTTAATATTTATCTTTTTTGGTTGAGGAATTACTTGCTTGCTGTATGTCCTAATACATGCACAAAGATCATGTATTACTTCTACTTTTTAAAATCAATCCCAAACTATGCAAGATTACCTCCCAAGTAAACTGGTTCGATGTGATTTCTATAATTGATTACATCATTTTTTTCCAGTTTTGAAAGAAAATGGTCTCTTGAGTTGTCTGCTTTCCCCTACCCTTTCCTAGGCTTGTATAGCCTAAGAGTCTGCGCTGTCCTCACTCTGCTCTGCGGTGAGAAGATAAAGTGAGGTGGCCAAGGCGACAGGGCCTGAGTGTGAGACTGCCGGGTTCAGCTCAGCTCTTTCTCTGACCAACCAGAGCAAAGTAAACACTTTGTGGTCCCCGTTCTTTCATCTCTAAAGTGGGAAATGATGGTCACAACAGTACTGAAATCATAAAGTTCTTCTGAGGTTTAAATACAATGTTACATGTAAAACACTTGGACCTTTCATAATGACTCAAAGTATCTTAAGTATTTTCATTATTATTAATACCAAAATCATTGAAGAAACTATTAGGGATTTCAATGAACATACTCTTATGTATGTTTGTAGAATGAGTTTAAAAAGTAAATACTGTTATAACTGATTTCATGAGTTGGGAACCTCTGCTTACGGTGACAGATAAGCCTGTAAGAATTCAAGACTTTTTTAGAACGATGAAGGTGACAGGTGAGCCTGTTCTTAAGGTCCTTTTTCAAATAGCTTGCATTGCTGACTTCAGACGTGATCCTTTCAGAGTATCCTTCTTGTTGAACATCTGAACTCTGCACAGAAGGATCTTCTTCTCACCTTTACTTTTTTTTAGCTGTGCACTATTTTCCGGTTGTGTGCTGTCTTCATACCATAACTTGCTGCAGCATCAGGCCATCTCTGGTACGAATGCATAGCAGAGTAGGGAAATCTCTTTTTCCCCATTAACTCTGTTGACATGGAAGTAGAAGGGAGAGCTGGTTTCTAGATACAAATTACCCCATCAATAATCATGTCGTAAATTCGGGTTGGCATCTTTCCACCTCTTTCCTTAGTAGCAGACCCTGGTTTTATTCAGCCTGGCAGTGTGCCCAGCTGACATATAACATCGCCCAGGATTCTTTGAAGATAATGGTGCCCACATAACTGAATTCTGCTAGTTAGGTCTTGCAAATTGAAAGCAGAAGTGATGCGTAGAACTTCCTGGAAGGCTCCCTGAAGGGAGCTAACAAATGTGGGAGGTCCCTTCCTATCACCCGTCCCCATTTGCTTCTTCAGGCTGCCTGGAATACAGGCACCAGGCTGCCTCTCTGAGGGTCATACTAGACCCCAAATCCGGAAGGCAGGTACTGGGAGGTGGCCAAGGTAGAGCATTGACACAGAGTCTGCACTTTTCCTCTTTGGACTCCTTTATGTATGAGAGGCAGAGGTCCACCTAGCTAAGCCACTGTTGTCTCAGGGTTCTGCTCTGTGCAGCTGAGCTCACCCAGATGATCCCGTAACAGTAAAGCCTGCTCTATCCGTTGTGATATCCCTTCTGTGTCAATGTTCTCTAGCCGGCCTGAGACCACTGGGCGCACGGCCAGCTAGTCGCAGCAAAGGAGAACATTCTCCAGGGGAGCCGTGGGTGTCTTTGAAGAATGTGCCGGAAAGGACAAACAGGACAGGCTTGGTCAGGTGTTTGGGGGGGAGGGTTTAAGGAAATGGGTTTTGCTCTGGATTGGATGCTGTCGTGGGTATCTTAATAAATCTTTTGTAGAGGGGAAAGGGTAAATTGTAATTATTAATGAAT
This sequence comes from Loris lydekkerianus, assembly GCA_963574355.1. NCBI lineage: Eukaryota > Metazoa > Chordata > Mammalia > Primates > Lorisidae > Loris > Loris lydekkerianus. The sequence goes on along the minus strand of CAUYPK010057818.1, from coordinate 89,201 downwards.
CGGCAGTTACTCACATTAGTCAGGATGGGGGATGTTTGGTGATGGCTGCAGCTTAGGCAATCTTCATGTTTTCAGTTCAGAAAGGATTGGGAAATGGTCTTTCTTTTGACTTCATACCTCATGGCGACATAGTGGCCTTGACTGATGTTAATAGTCTATGAAATTGTTGCTGTTTAACAGAAAAACATCAAGGCCTAAGTTACAGTATCAGACCAGCTCCTGGACGGCAGGAGCTGCTATTTTCTTTGTCACCTGTAACAGCACGTGGTGCATGGTAGGGGGTGAATTAACACTGGTTGAATGGATTGAATAAAACAACAAGTATTTAGTAAACAAACCACAAATATTGAGTTATTATCTTTATTTCACAGTTGCCAACATGATCTTTGGAGGAATTTATGTCATTTTAAAACTAAATTTTGTTTTTACATAATAAAACTATGTAGTTATTAGGTTAACGTGATTAGTAAAACTCAGAGAAAGGGATATTTGGAAAACTACTGAGAATGAGAATTAACTGCTTCCAACATGGACAATTCATAACAATGGAGGCAAGGATGAATTTTATTCATCTGTTCATTGCCCTTAATTTCTAGCACAATTTTATGTACATTCAATGTACTCAGTAAATAATATTATTTATCTATGCAGAACTTGACATATAAATAGAAATCTATTAAGTATTTCCTATAATAAGAAGAAAAAAGTCATAATTTACTCTTCTCTGAAATTGTTTGGATTTATATTTCATTTATAGGAAGAGGTACCTCTGACTAGAAAGAGTTTCCTTTAAATTGTTAATATTATCTTATAATTTAGATAACATTTATTGAGGCACTTTATAGATTTCACTTTATATGATACTCATAAAACCCTAAATAAATATGATCATCCACATGTAATAGACAAGGAAATAAAGAGATCAATTAATTTGTTGTAGGCCATACATTTACTCATGAGAGGTAGGATCCAAACCCAGGTCTCTTTGACCCAAATCCCATATACATTCAAACACTATGACCTATAGTCACTAGCCTAGGTATACAGAAAGTGCTCAAAACGCTTTTAAAATGGGAATTAGCTGCTTGAAAAGTGAAGTACTGATGATACTATAGGGACAAAGAACCTAGAAATAAACGGACCCCTGAGTTGTCATAACAGGGTAAATGTGTGAAATAATTCTAGAAGGCCAAAACTGCTCCCAGGCCTGTAAGACATGGACTGTTTCAATAAAACTAAAGTATGAGGCAGGTATGGTGGCTCATGCCTGTAATTTCAGCATTTTGGGAGGCCTAGGTGGGAGCTTTGCTTGAGTGAGACCATATCTCCACGAAAGTAGGAAATATTAGGTGGGTGTAGGGGTGCGTGCCTGTAGTGCCAGCTACGGGGAAGGTTGAGAAGGAGTCTAAGGCAGTAGTTGGCCATGATCACACCACTGTGCTCCAGCCTGAGCAACAGAGCAACTCTGTCTTAGAAAACTAAAGCACAGATGTGACAGAAGGCATATTTAGGAAGGCTAAAGTTGGCTCTGTCCATCTGGACAGATTTTTTAACAAAGGTCTTCTCTGACCCACAGAGTCCATTTCTTTTCTCTTGGTAGCTGACACCTCATTATTGAAGAGATGGGTTTATCCAATCCTACTCATCCAAGGCCCACTGAAGCTTTTTGGTTAGAATTTGCCCATTTGTAGTTGTCCAAGGATAGTGCAGGCTGGATGCTGTTCTATGTCCAGTCCCCTCGCAGTCTTAATTCTCACCATGAATCACAAAGCTGGCCTGGTGGCTCCATACCTCAGTCTGTCCACGTCTCCTGAGATCATCCCCCTAACTCAGCTTTACTCTCCGGGAACGGCCAGGATGGGGCCCTGAGCCTACTGGTCATTCATTCATTCACTCATTCATTCACTCATCAAGTATTTTACAGCATCTGTTATATCCCAGGCACTCGGTTAGGCCCCAGGAATACAAAATGAACAAGAGAACAACAGAGAATTCCGTTAAACAGTTGGCAGAGCGGAAATAGGTACACATGAGAGGCAGACAATTACAATGCATTGTGATTAAACGACATGATACCAAGGAAATGACGTGGTACTCTGAGCCTTCCACAGTGAAGGCAAATAGCCGAGAATTGGGAGATTCAGCAGGGCTGCCTAGGAGAAATGACATGTGGGAAGGGTGAGTTGAACTAGTTAGGTGAGGACCAGTTATCAGGAGTGGGGGCAGGGAGGGTGCTAGTATTCTAGGCAAAGGATATATAGCATTTGCCAAGGCCAAGGATGAGCTGCTGTGGGAGCTCTGTCTACAGCTGGCTGGGCCTCGGTTAGCAGGCTCACAAAGTTAAGGTGAAGTGGATCTCAAAACATATCTGATGTGTCATCCTTATAACAACAAATACTTTTCTTCCATGACCTCTTTTCTCTTATCATGAGCCACATAAACAGACAGCAGGCAAATCCTGGGCAGGCCACTGCTCCTCTGAGTTGACTGCACTGTGAGCTCAGCTTGCTCTATTTCCTCAAGTTTAGAGAAAAGACCGTTAACTATTAGATATGAGGCCTTACCATGTAGCACTGAGGAGTTCTCAAAATGTACCTTTTGAAAATTATACACATTTTAGGGATTTGGAGACTGTTGTTAGAAGCTTCTGATATTAATCTGTAGAATTCAAGAAATGATTTTTCTGTGTAAGTGGGAGAGAACATGCTTGAAGATTTCAAAATGAAAAGGACAAAATTTAGTAGAGAATAAAAAGACTGTCTAGGGCTGTTTAGAATATTGACAGGAGCTCTTGTGTTTGACAGCTTAGTTAATCGTCCTCGGTGAGTCTGCTATCTATGCGACACAGGGAATGTCCGTGGCCCAGCAGGGCAACCCACGTGGGGTTGACAGGGTAGACGGACACCTGCTAAGTCACTGACGTCTTGCCTTGAAGCAACCAAGTCTTTTTAAAGGACATTTTCCCTTCAATGTCGTATATGCTCAAAATGTCTAAAGTCTATCTTGGAAAATAAATTCTTACAAAAGAACGAGCTTTAATAAAATACCAAAATACTCCCATAGAAGTTAGTATTAAAATTCAGTTGGGAGTCAGTCGTGATAGAAGCAGCAGGGCTTTCAGGAACATCATGCTAGGCTCAGTCAGGAGCAGGGACGGAAAGGCTGTACAACCCACAGTATTCCTCCACGACGAGTTCTCTAAAGACCATAAATATCACTTGCTCTGCCTCTGCCTGACCAGCCCCTGTGATCTCCTGGAAGGTCCTTGAATCAGGGATTGAAAATAGTACTGAGGTTCTGTCTCACCCAAATGGGACCACGTCTCTTACCAGTGTCCTTCACATCAAAGACCCTGAGACTCAGGTGGGGAAGGAGGGGTCTGCCCGGTGCTGCACCTCGGGACTGTGACCAAGTCCAGGCAAACTGTGAGCAAAGACTATTGGCGTTCAATTCCTCTATTGCTAAGCATTGTTTCCCTGGTAATTCTTCTGGTCTTAATCTCAATTTTATGACACTGGAAACATCACTGGAGTCAGGACTGAGAGCCCTAGACAAGTTGCCTAGAATGCTGGAAGTTATTCCCTGGTCTACTGGAATCTGACGCAAGAGGAAATCAGCAGGAAAATGGGCCATTCACGAAAGGACCTGAAAAAGCAAGAGAGGTGGGAGGGAAAGGCTTAAGAATCCCACGACTTTTCGCTGCCATCTAAGCTGCTCACTGTTTGAGTTCCAAGAGGAAGTCATCTTACCTCACAGGTCTGTTGCTGGACTTGATTTTGTAAAGCAGTGCAGTGTTGTGCTGTTGAAAGGGCACTGGACTTAGATTCAAGAGCGCTGAGCTCACAGGCTGACTTGGGCTCCTGCTGATGGGGACCCAGTGTAGGTCACTTCACTTCAATGAGCTCCCACATCCTCATCTGAGTATAAAGGAATCGGACCAGACTATTTGCCATTCAGCTGCAAAAACTGATACATTCCAGGAAAAAAAAAAAAAAGAGTAAGCAAAGGAAAGAAGTGAAAAAGAGTGAGAAGAAAGAATACGAAAAGGTCCAAAGAACTTTTCAAAGACAACTTTTTTCCTTTCTGTATCAGGGGTCCTCACACTGCAGCCTGCAGGCCACATGAGGCGGTGTGATTGTATTTGTTCCCGTTTTGTTTTTTACTTCAAAATAAGATATATGCAGTGTGCATAGGAATTTGTTCACAGGCTTTTTTTAAACTACAGTCTGCCCTCCAATGGTCTGAGGGACAGTGAACTGGTCCCCTGTTTAAAAAGTCTGCGGACCCCTGCGAGATGTTCCTTGTTCTCGCGCCCGTGAGCCTGCTCTCCAATCCTTCTCCATCTCATCCACTACCTGCCACTGTGTGGCTAATAGCTGGCCTCGTTAGAACCCTGGCTTTCACTGCTAATTTTTCATGTGCTTCTATGAGGTTTAATACAACAAAAGTAGAACTGAGTTTACTGTGAAATAACATCGTCAATCTTAACTTATTCCTTTGACTTATCTATTTTTATAGCAGGGTAAATATTGTTAGACAATGGTGGACATTTTTTTTTTTAAAGCATGCTTTCGCTATTTGCCTTATAATACGACCCAACCCTATTTTAGGTCATTCTGAATTCAGCCTAGTATAATGAAAATATATTATGAAAACAGTCATTTAGGAGATGTCCGGAATAACAGTCAGCCAAATCACGTGCTTTGTTTCTGCTGGTTTCTTTTTCCATGAGCTAATTTTTCACAATAGCGGAGGAGGTAACTCTGAGCATACGGTCCCTTTGTTCTAAGGATATTGTCCAACTAGCGGAAAAATATTGCATCCTAAATAACTGTGAGACTAAATTAGTCACTTGTCCCTTACCTGTTGCTTCGTTTATCTCTATCCAGTGACCTAGGAATTAAAACATAAGCTGCTCTCACTGTTGAACTGAAAATATTTACATATTTAGTAAAGATTCATGTGTTATTTAATTATTTATTATTTCTTATAGTTGTAGTAAAATTCTTAACATTGAAAGTGTTAAATCTAAAAAAAAAAATAGTTTGGAAACACTAGTGAATAGAAATAAGTGACTGAACTACAGAGTTGAATCCACATTGTTTTGTTGTTAAATATTCAAATTAATTATTGGATATGATTAAATAAAAAGAAATCAAGGGTAAAGATGTGCATACATTAACTTCTAGAGGCCTCCTGCCTGTCCTAGCACTTTCTCAGTGTCACTTTCTGGATGTGGTCACTGATAATCTTTGGGTACGGCTTTTCGGATGGTTGTTATAACATTATATAATACTGTGTTAGCTCTACTCTTAAATGATCATTTTTGGACATTATTTAGTTCCCTTTATGGAAAAAAATAATGCAATACCCAAAACTATCTCCCAACTCCATTCAATTACCAATGTTTTGTACGTTATAATTTTATTCTTCTGTATTCAGTTGACTTTATGATTTAAAGCAACTTACTTACGATAGTTTTTGAATTTATTAACTTTACATAGAAGAATACTGACTCTATCCTAAGAGAAAATTAAAATAAGTACATTTTTTATTTTTGACCTCTTCACTTTTAATTTCTTATTTATTTCTTAATCTCCTTCTAATGATTAAATTTGATTACATTAACGTCACCCTATTTTATAACTTTGACATTGTATTCTGTTACTAAAATTGGCATTATTTATGCTTTTTATGTAGATTGTTTAAAATATAAAATGAACATACAGCATTTGCAACATTAGAGAACCGAGCAAACATTGTAACACCTGTGGAAGAAGAAATGTCATTTAAAATTTGCTGTTCAAAAGAAAATCCTCAGAGCCCCTCTGAGCATCAGTGTGACTCCCAGTGTTTCCCTGTTGAGTCCCTAACTGACTGCAGCGTGTACTTGGCCACTGCTGTTTCTTGTACCAGGTGTCCTTGCTTTTCATGTTCTTCCTTTTAGTTTTGTCTTTCCCTAGAATATAGAATCCCCTCTAATAAACTCTGTAACTTAAGGTGTGTGAGCTGTTGAGTCCTTGCACATTTTAACATGTCTTCATCTTCTGTGGCATATGATTGACAGTTTGGCTGTGCATCAGATTCTGTTTCAGCATAACTCCACTCAGGACAGTCTCGTCTCGTCATTACTTCCTTGCTCTCCAATGTTCAGTCTTCCTGAGAATCCAGTATGGTAAGTCTGAGTCACTTTTTTTTTTTTTTTTTTTTTTTTTCCAGTTTTTGGCGGGGGCTGGGTTTGAACCCACCACCTCCAGCATATGGGGCTGGAGCCCTACTCCTTTGAACCACAGGCACCGCCTTCACTTTTTTAGGATATCTTCCATTTTATCTTTTGTAAAGCTTTTAAGATTTTCTCTTAAGGCGTGTGGTTATGAATTTTAGATACCTTTTTTAAAACCTACAATATGTGTATGCTATTCTAATATGCTTTTTTAACACTTCTGGGCAAAAGCAAATTTTGGTTTTTCAGTTGTTAGAAATGGTAACTGATACTTCAGTAAAGTGAATGAAAATGCTTAATAATTCATTTAAACGCAGAAGAGCAGAATTAAAATTCTTTGATGTATCTTTAAATGGGAAATCTGTTATGATGTAATTTTTTCATTTTTAATCATCAAATATTCTACATAATCAATAGCATGTTTATGTGCAGTAATTACATAGCACAAGTGTTAAAAAAGAAGGAACACTTGGGTGTCAATTGTTCTCTCGTTTCAGTATAGTTGATTGTTATCTGCATATGCTCAGGAAATACTTGGGATAGATTCCTAAAGAGACTTAAACATTGTTTTCCCAAATGATTTCTATTTAAACCACTGACTATTGCATTTACTGTTTTCTCCAACATGTCTCTTAATGAATTTCCAGCACAGAGCTTTCATTGACTCCAACAGGAACTCAGCAGTGAGGAGCTATGTGGGACGCAGAGAGGTCCAGACTCTGCTTTCTATAAACACACTGCATACCTCGTCTGAGTCATAACCGTTTTGTTGACTGTTTACTTTCCCCGTTGTCAGCACTATACAGCTAACACCAACAACCTGGAAGTGAGCTACACTCTATTCTTAGTTTATTACAACCAGCTCTTGATAACAAGGGGCCTCGCTGTATACTTGATGGAAATGGTTTCGTTTCCTACTGTGGCCTGGGATGGGGCCTTGTGCCGGAGCATTAAACCTTCAAAACTAGAACTTTGATCATAATGTCAAAAGTTGGATAAGACAACAGTAAGTCTGCAGGTGATATATCTGGTTCACTTGCCTTAGGAGAAGTGACCACAGACTTCTATGACCTCTAGGATATCTTCTAACTCCAAAATTCTTTATTATTAGACAGGAAGCTTAAGCTTTTGGCTAAAGTGATGATGAGATGGTTATTAATAAGTAAAAAAAAAAAAAAAGAAATATTCATTCTCAGGGAGGATCTAGGTCAGAAGAGCTTGCGTTCTTTATTTTTCTTTCATTTATGTATTTATCTGAAATAATTTAGGATAACGAAATAAGCATTAAATGGTGTGAGCATATTGGGTAGTAGATAAGAGCCAGGTGCTTCAAGTAGGACCATCTGGATTCAAATCTTATTTTTCCTAATTATTACATAGATGACTTCAAGAAATTACTTAACCTTTGATTGCCTCAGTTTATTTGCAAAATGCTGTTGTTATTGTGATTTGATAGGCTGTTGTGAAGATTACAAAAAATAACCCATGCAAAGTAGGGTAATTGTAAGCACTCATCCCTTTTTTTCCCTATTGGGTGTTTTTATTCCCCTTATTTTTGCTCAGGTTATTTTATTCCATTAATTTGGAGAACTGTTTGAAGTTTTTAATAAGTTGAATGTACATCTACCTTAGGATCCAGTAATTAATTCCACCCCAGTGTATTTACGGAGGAGCATTACGAGGTCCTTACTTAACAGTCTTATTCATAATTGCCCCAAACTGGAAACCACCCAAATGTCCATCAGCAGAAGAACAGATAAACAAATTATAGTGTACTTGTATAGGGTAATACTACTGAGTAAGAAAAAAGAGTGATATATGCAACAACATGACTCAAAAGCAGCAAGACACAGAAGTGTAAATGGAAGCCTTAAACAGAAGCAGCAAGACGCGAAAGCATAAACACCATATTTCTCAGTTATACAAAGTTCAAGAAAACACAAAATGCACCTGTAATGGCAGAAATCAGGAAGTGGCTGCTCTGGGGGCCGGAGGAAGAAGGACTTGGCTGGAAAGGGGGCTGGTAAGACTTTCTCAGGCACTGTGACGGTACTTTAGATCTAGTGGTTATACTGACATACTGGGACATTTATGTATGTATTTATTTTTTGTTGAGACAGAATCCCACTTTGTCACCCTTGGCAGAGTGTCATGGTATCATAGCTTACAGCAACCTCAAACTCTTGGGTTTAAGTGATCCTCTTGCCTCAGCCTCCCGAGTAGCTGGGACTACAGTTGCCCACCACAACGCCCAACTATTTTTTCTATTTTTAGGAGAGATAGGGATCTTGTTCTTGCTCAGGCTGGTTTCAAATTCCTTAAGCAACTTACCAGACTTGGCCTCTTAGAGTTCTGGGTTTGTGACAGTATGAACCACCACCCCTATCCATATTGTTTATGGAAAAAACTTTTTCAACTGAGGTTGGGAGTCCAAAGGCAAAACTCCAAATGGAGATTCAGGAAGGGGAGAAATTCAGGGTCTCAGTAGGAAGAACAAGACCAATATCTAATTACTGGAACTCCATACACATGTAGTCAGTGCATTCAGGGAGCAGGAGGCGGCGGCCATCAGAGGTGAGCCAGCAGCACACGGGGCTGGATGCTGAAGCACCAAACAGTTGCTGACCACACTGAACACCCTCCACCCCACTAGAAACGCCACAGGTCCCAGAGCCTGGACCCTGAATGGAACCATCCCAGACAGTGGAGCTGGGAACCAAATGCCCATCAGTGATGCTGGGAGCTTGAGCTCAGATCCCACACAGAAAGGGGGTGTCCAGTCTTTTTTCTTCTCTGCTGCACATGGAGCTATTTCTGACCCTACATGAAATACCCCAACACTAACAAAAGGGGATGAGCAACAAAAATGTCGGGCATAACTTTCACAGTGTCTGATGCCACAGACAAGCAAAATAGTCATCACATGATCCCCATGTGGCCCTTGGGCCGTAGGCTGGACACCCCTGCCCTCCCTGCCCCTTCGTCGAAGTCAGTCCTGCTCAGCCTATGTTTCCCTGAGGGCCGAGTGAGCGTGGGTCACATCAGTCTGTCTCCCCTCCCCACTTTCCCAGTTACGCTCAGTTTCACCACCTTCTGTTCTCATCAGGAAAAAAGAAAAAAGAGTGATACATTCAATAACGTGAGTCAAAAGCAGCAAGACACCTCATCCCTCCCACCCCAAGCCCCAACTCCCTCACTTTCCTTACTGATGTTTTCTGTGATGGTTACAGCAGTAGCACCAACTTGCTACCAGTAATGATCGTTCAGTAACAGTGAATAGGAGGCCGTTGGTTGTCTGAAAGGAGAATGATTTCTGTGTGAAGAGAAACCTGGGGCTGAGATTGACATTGAGCCAGACATTATGGTAGAAGATATAGGTGGAGGAAAGGCGGTTCTCTGTGTAGCCTCATTTTCTGTAACAGGAAAGTAGATTAGGCCAAAACACACACATGCGCACACACACACATATGCACACACATGCATGCGCACACATACACACACACGCACACACACATGCATGCGTGCACATACACACACACGCACACACATGCATGTGTGTGCATACACACACAGTCATGCATGCACACACATACACACACGCACGTGCACATGCATGTGCACACACACATACACACACATGCATGCACACACATACACACACAGACACACATGCATGTGCACACACACATAAACACACACATGCACACACACACACATACACACACACACACACACACGCACACACGCACACAGAGCCCTGTGCCCGGAGCCTTGCTGTCTTTATTTCTTCTGTCCATACTTCTTCCCTTCCCTTTCCTTCCTTCCTGCTTCCTTTCTTTCTCTCTACCTTCCTTCCTGCTTCCCCCCTCTTCCTCCTTCTCCTCCCACATCATCTTCTTTCTCTTCCTCCTCCTCTTCTGCTCCCCCACCTTTTTCTTATTTCTCAAGTGGTGATGGTAAAGTAAGTCAAGATCACGAAGGAAATGAGATCTCAGGGGAAAAAGCGTGTCTGTGAGGAGCAGAAGACATGAATTGTCCACACTTTGCTCTGTAATCCAAGGAATTCTACGGTTGCTACGAGCCATCCTGCTTACATGCTGTATGCAAGGTGGAGTCAGATGGGGAGAGAGGTGATGGAATGCTAGAACTGGCTTCCCTCTCAATGCTGCCGCATCCTTCTGGAACAGAAAACGTTAGCTTTGGGATCAGAATTAGCTTTCATGTTAAGTCATGCGACCTCTGGTAGCCTGCTCAAAGCTCTTTTAATCTCAGCATCCTCATCAGATAAGTGGGATGAAAAGGAGGATTTTACAGGGCTATCTGGGAGCAATGACTGCAGGAAACCTGGGGCAGATGCCCAGAGAAGCTGGCTGTCCCCATCCAGCTGGCCATGACTCTGGACGGTTTGCGTCTAGCAGTTCTCCCCCACATGACCACTGCTTTCTTCATCTTAGAGTGAGTGTAAGATGACTCCTGAAAATAGAAATAAAAACTCGTTATGTTTGTAAAGTACTTGACAGTGTGTGAGTGTTTTTACATGTGTTTATTAAGAGCGGCTGTGGAAGAGAAATGAGTAAGTGGGTGAGGGAGAATCCCCAGACCCACTCATCCTCCAGTCAGCACAAGGACAGGCCGGTCACACGTTATGCCCAGAATTTCCACTTCTATTTGCTTCAACTTTCAAATGACTGGTTAGCTTGTTGCAACATCTAAGCTTTATTTATTGCTTTCAAAAAAATCATGTTATCAGCACAATTTGCATCACATGTTTGCTTCATTCATTCATCATTTGAATATGTTTTTATTGACCACCTACTATGTGCTAGGTCATTTATAGATGAGGGTGAGCTTAAGCTAAATGAATAAGGTCTCTGTTCTCATTAAAACGGGAAGACACAAACAATAAACAAGTCAATTAAAATAATTTCAAATGGTGATCAGACCCTTGTACAAAGAGGGCTGAGGTGATGGAAACTACCCTACATTGGAAGTGTCAGGGAAATACTCTCTGAACTTGGGTGAGTGATGAGGAGCTGACCACACCAACAGTCGGGGGGCCGTCATTCAAGGCAGAGGAGACGGCAAGGGCTGAGCCTGAGGCTGGAGTCACATCAGGGCACATCAGACCACCTAGGAGCCCCGAAGAGTGTGCACAGGGAAGGACATGTGACCATGTGTGATGAAGGCAGAGTTACTGCATGCTTGCCCACCTGTCCACGGTCACCACAGACATGTAACCGTGTATGATGAAGGCAGAGTTACCACATGTCTGCCCACCTGTCCACAGTCACTACAGACATGTAACCGTGTGTGATGAAGGCAGAGTTACCGCATGTCTTCCCACCTGTCCACGGTCACCACAGACATGTAACCGTGTGTGATGAAGGCAGAGTTACCGCATGTCTGCCCACCTGTCCACAGTCACCACAGACATGTAACTGTGTGTGATGAAGGCAGAGTTACCGCATGTCTTCCCACCTGTCCAAAGTCACCACACAACCCCAAGGACAGCCACTTTTGTGGGTCCCCAGAAGATGGTTGGTGAATCACTTAATATAGCAAGTTTGGTTAAATTGTATTTTTTTACTTTTCCTGCTATGTCAGTAGGTACCTGGAGGAACACAAAGATGGTGAGTGTTGTTCACAGGCCTCCCTTCCTCCTCATTCACCACCTGCTCTCCAGCTTTCTTGCTCTCAACAGAGGCAGCTGTGACATCCTACATGGGTAAGGAAATGCCACTCATCTTCCACGCCCACTGGGAATACTTCACACCATTAGCCCTGATGGTTTTCTCTCTTCCCCACCCCACCACTAGCCACGTCCACCTGGTGTGAGAACATGGAAACTTATTTTGGAAAATGTGACCTAAGCGGACCCCAAAGGTAGCTTGCTCATCCCTGGGTGATCATATTAAGGGGTTTGTTTTCTTTATTTTATTTAGCGTTGTTCATTTTTTTTGTAATCAAAATGTTCTTATTTTTTAAAAGGAATAGTGCCCCATAGAACTAGATGGTACAAGGTCAGAAGATCACCTTTATTCTCCCCAGTGGCCCATTGTGTCCAGGTGCTATATGCTGAAAGAGGCGTGTTTATTACCTGAGAGGGCCAAGTAGTCTTGTCTTATAGAGGAATTCCCATTCTGGCAAATAGCACATATAACTATCTTTACCATGAAGGTGGCTAGCCAGGACTAACTCTGTACTTCACTTTCCTTATTTTAAACCTTCAGAAAACTATTTTCAGTAGCAAGATGCCACACTGCATTTGAAATAAATCTGATGCAGTGACAAACGTTAAGGGCATCTCTCTCATTAGGAGTTAAACTCACTGGGTGTAGCATGGGCTAAGATAAACAGATTAGAAACGGATGTGATATCACTCATCTCTTTAGGAAAGCATTTTTCTGTCTTAGAGTTAGAGCTTCAGGCAGAGGAAACAGGAAGGCGGGGAAACATGGCCAGCTTCCAGCGGACATGGTGGGTCACGGAGAGCAAATGAGTCAGCTGGCATCAGAGGGTGTGTCGTGAGGGGCTGGGACAGCGAAGAAAGGAAACCCTGATGGAGAGTTTGAACCTCCTCACTCCCACACCCCTGCACACACACCAGGTTGCTGGGGGACATCAACAGGCCACCGTGTCCTGAAAGAGGAGCCGTGTTCCCCAAGCAACCAAGTCACTCCAGAAACCGACTTGGCTCTATGGGAGAGGCTGACACGCCCCCGGCAGGGAGGCGGCCGGAGGAGGAGCATCGGGCAATAAAAGACACTGTGAGCTGTCAGCATTTAGCTCTTCTGTTTAGAAGAGTTGGGAAGGAAGTGTGAGAAGTTGATTCTTGAAGAGAAGAAATGCCAAGAAAATTGATAGCATGGAGTTGTGGCAAAAGATGTGATTTAAAATAATCCAAAACAGTCTTAATTGGTTGCAGTAAGGGAACCCGTAGGTCTCTCTACATGGCCTGTGTGACTGTTTCGGGTTTTCAGCACACACACCTGCGAGAAGGACCAGCGTTTCTGTGAATATCTACTTCCGTGCCTCCCGTCTCCTCATACCCTCCTGATGTTGGCCCAAGCCTTTTGTCATATCTTGTTCATCACATTTTTATTGCCAATATTAAAAATTCTGTGAATTTACATAACATTTCTTAGTTTAAGGAACTTAAAATTTCTTATAGGGGTTTTTTACTCAATACTTATACCCTTTAAATAATGGAAGCATTGTGTAAATCCATGTGTCATAATAATTCAGTCTCACGTATCCACATGAAATAAGTAAACAAACCAGATTAAAAATATAACCTGAGTTTTCCTGAAATTAATTCTTTGTCCTTTGGACACTGCTTCTTCTGGAGCATACTTAAAGTTCTTATAAATAGTGTGAAAAGACCTTGAGTTTTTTCTCATACACCCACAGCCTCTGGAGTAATTTATTAAACCCTGACTGGGACGATGTTACTCCTGTAACTGGGAGTTCTTTCAGTTCATTACAGCTCATCCACACTATGGCGGTCACCATACACTGCCTCTGGTTTATACCCTCAAGAGTAACATTGGGCTAGCAAATTAGGTGGTCACTTAGCACCAGCTTCCCTTCTTTGCTGCTTCTATTCTTTCACTATGCCTTAGCTACGCTGGCCATTTTGAGGCTTCAGGAGGAAGCTAAACTATTTCATGTCCCCGCCCAAAACATCCCTCCTCTTCATCTGGTTAACAACACGCAGGCACCTTTAAAGTCTGCCGAAACTCACCTCTGTACCCCTCTCCTTTGTCGTTACACTCTTTCACACACCTGCATCTCTTTGCAGTCCTGCATTTACAGATGTTTGTATTTCTTTAGCATTCTTCTCCTCCACAGACTTTGAGGCGGCAGCAGGACTGATTCAGCTGGCCCCCCTCCCGTGGCTCACACAGGTTGCCACACACCTGTCTGTGCACAGTGGACACCCAGTGCCTGTCACAGTTCCGGGAACACAGTTGGCACTCAATATATTCGGTTTCAATAAGTCAGAGAATGACCAAGCCCTGCAATGCCCTCATGGAACTGATTTTCCCCAATTCATTCACCCGGCCTCCACTGAAGTCCTGTTCTGTGTCAAGCACAGACAGAGATGGATAGAGCCAGCCCAGCTGCTTCAGCTGCAGCACAAGAGAAGGCGGACTCCCGGGACAACGCCTGAATGGCAGTCTACTGTTACGTGAGAGACACAGGAGGTCCCAATGAGTGACTAAAGTCTAACTATTCTAACTTAGTGCACACATATCTAATAAGCCTGGGAAAGGAAGAAGCAGTGGCCAGGTGGCTCATGCCTCTAATCCCAGCACTCTGGGAGGACGAGGCAGGTGGATTGCTTGAGCTCAGGAGGTCAAGAGTAGCCTGAGTAAGAGTGAGACCTCGTCTCTTAAAAAAAAAAAAAAAATGCCGCTGGGAGTTATGGTGGGCGCCTGGAGTCCCAGTGACTCAGGAGGCTGAGGCAAGAGGATTGCTCAAGCCCCAGATTTTGAGGTTGCTGTGAACCATGACGCCATGGCAGGCACTCTATCCACGGCGACAGAGTGAGTGAGACTCTGCCTCAAAATAAAAAAAGCAGCAGCAGCAAAATGACCACTCATGTTCTTCTCACTTTTAAGCAACCTTAGTGGCCTTCCAAATGGGCTAATTATCATTTTCGATGGAATGGAAAAGTGTTGGGAATTTGTCAGTTATTCTAAACTTCTTAAATGCTACCCATAGTCTTTCTTGCAGATCACATAGTGAAACAGATAATTCTGTTCCCCATAAAACTTCCAATTTCCAATTTGGGCACATTATTCTAATCTAAGCAAAAATAATGATAATTTGAGTCTAGCTTAAAATAAACAAAGGTACATAGAGTATTATGATTCTATAACAGTTTTAAAATAAGTACAATTGCCCAACATTAAAAACGAACTGTGATTACAGTTAAAGTGCAATGTTACATAATAAAGTCATTAGCGCTGTGACTCACGCACCACTTATGTGTGCCTTCAAAGTCCCAGGGGACTTTCACACAAAAAAGAATTTTTGCCTTTCACTTACTTACTTCAGCAGTCAATTGATTTCCTGTTGATCAAGATTTTAAAACGTCATCTGAGCTTTACTTTAAAACAGGTGAGGTGCGATTTCAGAGGACCCAGGCCAATATCTGGAATGCAGTGCTGATCCAATGAACTTTGCACCAAAGCAAATAATGTCACACATTCCCAGCTGGTCTGGCATTTTCATTGACTCAGGTGCCTGTTTTATCAACCCGAATGCCATAAGGAGGCTTTCCACTCCAGAGAGAGCAAGCTCAGCAGAGCACGCCAAGGCATGTTTAAGTCTAGCTTTTAGCAAACCCGGTAGCTGCCAAATAAAAAATCTTGTATATTAGGTGAACCTTAACATGTATAGTGAAGTTATCACTGAGCTCGTTAAAAACCTTTGACTCACTGTACTGGGAAAATCAGATAAGGTAATAATTTGTCTTTGAAGGGCCTAAACCCAGAACTACAAATGAAAGGTCGTGTGTCAACTGGGTGTCCATAGAGGCAGTAGGATGACTTAGCTAACTTCATGCTAGGTGGACATGGCTAGTGGTAGGCAGGGTATTTGTAAAGACCCATAAACAGAGAAAATCTGTGCTTCAACTAATGTCAGTTCAGGGCATCCCCAAGCACAGATAGATGTTCCAACCACCTGTGGGTCTCTAACAGTGCACAAGCAGCACAGTGGGGAAGTCAAGGCGTGGGCTTTGGAGTCCATAGAACTTGACACAGTTCAAGCTTCCCATCATTAGTTGCAAGCCTCATCTATAAACAAACAATATTAATTTTCTCAGGTTTTAAAGGTTTAAATCAAATATCAGACAATGTATGAGAGTTACTATTAACAATAAAAAAGAAAAATTTTAAGAAGCATTAAACTTTCTGAGAACTTCAAAAGCATTCACAGAAGTATAAAGTAGCTACAGTCACACTCTCCACACAGGTCAGCTCCAGACAGTTCATTCATCTGGTGAACTTGGGGTTTGATTGAGAATCCACACTGCGTTGTGCTAATTACTAGGGAATAAAAATAAAGATCCTGTGAAATGGAACTTAGAGCTTAATGAACATAAGGTTTTTTAAGGTAATAATTAAACCATAAAAACTAAATGAATTGTGATAAATATGAAAGAAAACCACAGAATACCATCAGTAAGAAATTTCAAGGAGAAGGGTCCTGGATTGTAAGTTCACAAATGCCATTTTAGTGCCTTTCATGACAGAGGTCTTACAGCTCTTACAATCTATAATCCCTTCCACCATTGTACATCTGCTTCAGCTTAATAACAGGAACCTAAAATATTATTCCTCAAATACAAAAGTCACAGACAAGGCAAAAAGAATAAATCTTAATGAGAAATCATTTAATACTTGGAAATTGATGGATAAGTTTAACTAATGAATTCAAGTCCATTGCCGCTTGGAGTATAAGACTGATTACACTTGTTAATAATTTCTCTTCAATGTAACCTTTCTATTTTTTTTTTTAAGGGACCGAGTCTCACTTTGTCACCCTCAGTAGAGTGCTGTGACATCACAGCTCACCACAACCTCCAGCTCTTGGGCTCAGGCGGTTCTCTTGCCTCAGCCTCCCGAGTAGCTGGGACTACAGGCGTTCGCCACAATGCCCTACTATTTTTTTTGTTGTTGTTGTTGCAGTTTGACTGGGGCCAGGTTCGAACCCGCCATCCTCGGTACATGGGGCTGGTGCCCTACTCACTGAGCCACAGGTGCCGCCTCTCAATGTAACTTTTCTAATTGGTTTTTATGGCAAATCTTTTTCTACTAAAATAAGAATTCATCAAACAGATATAATTTATAAGAAATCTGATATCTGGCATACCTAGGGAATAATATTATGGTTAATTAAGCTATGAAAAACATAATTACATATGTTCTGTTTATTTTCAGGTAGTATTGGAGTATACAAATATATCTGGCCCTTAAATAATTCTTTAAAATGTTTCAATATACCAGTCGTAATAATGAATAATAATCATCCTTGTACTGGAAATATTCAGAAGTGCCAATTAATAGGGAATTCTGTTTAATAAAATTCTCAGTAATATAAAGCTGATGTAACTGAATTTCTTTCTTCAAATATTAATATTTGCAACATTGAAATACTGTGTTTTCAATAAAACTTCCTTTGCTTTTATATCAAGTATCAGTTGATTTTTTTCATCTTACTTAATTACTTGGCAGTCACGACATTCTCCTCCACACAATCTTTGTGCCAAGATAATTATATCCTTTCTTCAGTTTCCAGTCTTTAAAAGTAGTTATGGGATCACGGTCCTCTTCTTCCTTAGTAAAGGAAAGTGATACCTAATATGGCTCAGCTATTTGAATCTGCAGCTGACCCCAGTAATTAGCTCTTTTTATTGCCTCATTTCGAAAGGATAAGAAAGGACTGGATGGTATCTATTGTTTTTGAAAAACCTAAACTTAAGATTATCATTTGTAGAAACACAGCAAGAAAAATTAACAAACAAAACATTAATTCTGACTTTAGTGATTTGGTTAGCTGCATTGCCCCACTGAGTTTTTTTCAGGGTGCTTTTTAAAATAATTATGGTTATTATCATAACCATAATAATATGGAAGCTGAGCTTAAAAATAGCACTAATGTTTTTTCATCCATGTAAATCTGAGAGTTAGAGCAAAGTTGCTGCTATTTCCTATGAGACCAGCAGGAAAAACTAAAAGACACGCGCAACACAAATCCCAACCAGACAGAATTCTAAAACCCAAAGTACAATTTTAGTAGCTCCAAGCAAATTTATTTTTGCCTAAACCTTATCTGATCTACCACTCAGACAGGAGCCAGTGGAGAGGAGGTGACTCTGAGTCCAGTGGAGAAATCAGGGAGGTGCCCGAGTTTTTCCCACACCTTCCCAAGGGCAGCTCCAACATCAGAAGGGCCAGTGAGGCTGCTTCTCAGATCACGTGACAGTCCCACCAAGCTCTCTGCTGAGGCCCCTTTATCCTGCAAAGGGTGCGGAGAACTCATTTGGTCTTTGCTTAAAAGGATGTTAAGTAAGCTCTGACACTAGTACAGACTGGGGGAGTGCTAGAGCCTGAACTGGCAGTGGCAGTTTGAGGCTCAAACTTCTTCCGTTCTATATAATTAACAGAAAACTGTCCTTAGTCTTCTTGGAGTTCTAGCCGGGAGATCGTTGCATATGCACACATATAACTTTATTTTAATTGGTTTCTAATCTGTCTCCTTGGCAGATAGATTCATTTTAAATACTGCAGGTATAAATCACCAGTACATAATAGAAGACTCAGGTACGGTCTTTCCGATGGAGAAATCCAACACAGATTACAGGGCAACCTGAGGCATGTGCTTCTCTGCTAGGATTGCAGGTTTCTGTTCTAAGCATTGCTAATGAATTCCTTTGCTTGTGGCTTTCAAGTATTTCGTCTGAGGAAGCTTAAAGTAATAGGAAGTTGTTCATTTAAAGTGAGTGACAGAAGTATTGCAGCATTCGAGACAGGCTTATTCTTGATTATCTGTTTGCCAAGGACAGGGACATGTCTCTGGCCATCTGGGCTCATGCCAGTCACGGAACTCTGCTGTGGCACGTCCTCCGTGCTGATGTGCAACGTGGAGTCAGCCTATGAGTTTGGATCTCAGTATCTCATTCACTTCCTGGCGTGAGGGCTCCCTAGAAATGGGGGCTGGGAGCACAAAGTTCACAGTTTCTGGAGGGCCTTGGGAAGAGGCAGAACAGGTGGTGCTTCGAGGGCATCGCTGAAGCAAATCCAATTATTTGATAATTTATTCAAAGGAAATTGAACAGCTATCAGGTTAAAACATCTGTTGAACATTTGTATGGAACATAAAACTAAGTATGATATGGAAATTAAGGAACTACAGTTTATGAGAGGAGTTCGGTGTGAGTTATAATCACTCAGTGGGTACAAAACAGAAGTTTGCAGGCAGCACTAGACAGGTATCAGTTTTGTCTTATTTTAATTATTTTCAAAATATTTCCATACTGATTGTTTAATATGATCTGATACTTTGGAAGACACTCTGAAATACACTGAATGCTATATGAATACAAGGGATCATTACAGTTATATATAGCTCTTTGGTTCCGGGACACCCGATGTTCGAGCCAGGGCTTCAGAAGGCTCCTTCTTCCTAGAGGCCCACAGAGTCTAAGCAGAAGGTGTGGGAAACCTGTAAGGTTGCCACCTTGCCTCATCTGGGAAGCTTCTGAGCCTCCTCGCATTCAGGCCACACTGCAGACCACTAAGTCTGAACCTCTGGGGGTGGGATCCAAGGATTCCCACCTCCTCTGGTTCACTAAGTGATTCCACTAGTCCACAGTCTGTCTGCATTTACACATCATGAGTAGCCCCTAACACCAAGTTTCACCCCAACAGATTCTGATTGATTTGCCTGGAGTAGAGCTTGGGAATGGAGATTTAAAAAAATATCTAAATTCTGGGTGGCGCCTGTGGCTCAAAGGAGTAGGGCGCCAGACCCATATGCCGGAGGTGGCGGGTTCAAACCCAGCCCCAGAGAAAAAATAAAACTACAAAAAAAAAGAAAAAAAAAAAAAAATATATATATATATATAAAAATTCAGTAGCAATTTGCAGCCAGGACCAATACACACAAGGGTAAGGGATAAGAAAAAAAATAATTACAGGGAATATACAGCAATAACAGTCATTTGTTTTTGTTACTGGGTACTGTTTGCTGGTCATCTTGTAATTACTAAGTAATATATCCAGTTTAAGAGACTACTATGTTTAACTAATTTTTTCCAGTTGTAGGTGGTTCTAAAGATGAGGGTTTCTATCCCTAACCCTATGGCAGGTTGGGCCTGGGAAGGAAATAAGACTTTCCTGGAATTCAGGGCCTCGTGTGAGCTTTTATGGTTGCTTAGTTTTTTGTCTTTAGGGGAGAGAGCCTAGGCAGGAATAGCGTGCTAGTGTGTGTGATCCTTTCAAAACAATGTTACCACCGATGCAAACCACGGTCTGGGAAGAGAATTCATTTACCCCATGCACCTTTTATGTGGATAAAACAAAACATTGTGTTAGTTAAACTATCCTTTGTTTATAAATATTTCTATTGTGTAATCCATGATACAGCTGGGAAATTTCTTAGCATGTCAGTTTCTCAGGACAATTGATATAAATGGGTCCCTCTGATGTTTTACATCAACTGTTTATAAAATAAAGTATTACAAAATTAAGAGTTTATTCAAAAATTCAGACACATCTGATCAAAGGCAAAATTATCAACTTTAATTTCAGACTTCTACATAATATTACGCTGGCTTCACAACTTTGAGTTTGCGTGGTTTCTGTCCAGTTAGGAAAATCTCATAGACAGAGGAGTGAACAGACTGTTAGAGGAAAAGTGGAACGATCACAGGAAGACGAGTGACGCTGCATGATGTCAGGGGAGTTCTGACTCAGCCCCACTCTGCACGTTTAAGGCGTTTGATTTAGATCACTTATGCCTTCAAATAATTTCACATTTCCGTTCAAACAAATCACATGGATGGTACCCTAGGGCACTTTATTTTGTTAGATTTTTTTTTTTAACCCAAGCTCCACCCAGACAAAGTCTGGCAAGTTATCAGGGACTCGTGGCTATAAAGATCTTCATGGGGAATGCATTTTTCCTGAGAAATGGACTCCAGAGCCACCCTGCAGTCACTGGTCCCATTCTGACCTGTGGTAGCCTCAGAGACCACCTGCATTAGTACCTGACCAGTGACACATTCCGAATCCACCTGAGGAATATGAAGGGTCAGCTGGCCGTCTCCACCTGGGAAGCTTCAGCCTCTCCTGACAACAGCCTTTCTTTTGGCAGAAGGGCAGGTAACATACATTTACTGAATATCCATGGGGTATGTTATCCCGGGTAACTCTCCTATAACCCTAGAAGGTAGGGGATGTAATTATATTAATTTTAAGGGACAAAACAGGGAAAATTATTAATTGTATTAACTTAATATTTATGATTTTTAAATTTTTCTTGACTTAATTTTCACAAATGTAAATATGTAATTTGAAAAAGTCATATCTACAGTTTCTACTATTCCTCTGTATTCTGATAACCCATACCAATTAAATGACTTGGAAGCATAGTGAATTGAAGTCATTAAAATAAAAAAAACTTCCTTCTTTAGGAATAAAAATCTGAAAGACTAGATACTTAAATCCCAATTTAAAACACAATATGAAACATGCCTGGATGAAGAAATGGGAGAACACTCCATATATTCTATGGCTTGAAACTCTGGACACCCCTGTCTTTCATCTTCTTTTTAAATAAATATATTTTCCCGCCAGCTCTCAGCACAAATTAGGACCTTACAAACACTTTAATCTTCATCTGGAATGTGTCTGGGAGATACCCTTGAGTGTGGCCTTTGCATAGCAGCTCCCGTAAAGGCTGTGGGGTGAGGAAGGACACGTTCCCCTGTGTGCTGTTGCTCAGTTGAGGACAGTCCTAAGTCTCTCATGTGGCCTGAGACTCTTGCCTCATGTGGTTCCCCCGTCCCTCTGATTTCCCCCCCGTCTCCTTCCAAACTAATGGCTTCTGGGGCTTCAGGTGCGACCTATTTCCTTTCACCTTGGAATCCTTCTCCAATCCCTGATGGGAAACTCCTCTCTTCATTCCTTCCACTTAACTAAGTTTGAAACTTACTTCCCAGGACGCCTCCCTGACTCCCCCGCAGAGCGGGTTGGGTCCCTCTGCTACGTGCTGCCTGCGCACCCCTGGGTTCTCTGTCGCAGCCGGTAATGGCTTTACGATGACGGACTTAATAGCCGTCACTCCTAGCGATGATGAGGATGATGATAACTAACAATTATTTAATGTCAGTAAAGATTTCCTGAGGGAGCCACTGCCATTATTCCCATTTCCAGATGGGTACGTGAGAATTAGTGACGTTTAGTAGCTCACGCAGAGAGACAGCAAGTGCTGACCTCGGAAGGCAAACCCGGGCGCGCGGACCACACAGGTGCACCTCCATCCTCCGACCCCGCCCGATTACACCTGTCTGCCCGGTTTTCAGTTTACCCCCTGCACATCACACAACGCCAGGCACATCCTCAAACTCACACGTATTTGTTGAATGTAGAAATAAATGATCTGAGAAAGAAGAAAGTAAAATAAAACAAACCATCCCAGCAGGGGACAGGAAGACCCCGGGATTCCGCACTTAATGTAAACTACAGCCACAGAAAACCAGGAAGAGCCAGACAGCGCTGCCCCAGGACCACAGTGGAACCTGGAAAAATGAAACCACTTCCCAAGGTGTGAGCACCGGGATAGGGTGCGCCAGGGTCACAGAAGTACCCAGAGCCCTCTTCTCCAGTCTTATCTACCAGTGACAGCTGAGCCCCCCGTGCCTTCCTCCTGACTCTTCCCCACGATCTTCAAAATGGCAATTACTGGATTGCTCTTCCTTTCTGACAGCGCCCAAACCAGAACAAAGCCTGACTTCCCCAAACTCCCCCGAGATCATCCACCAAAGGCCTAGGGTCCACAACGCCCCCTCAGACAGCACCCTGCGCTGTGTGTGGTGCCCCCTGCTATGAGCGGACCCCTCTGTGGAGCACAACCCCCCCTGCCGAGCACAGCTTCCCTCTGCGGAGCACAGCACCCCCTGTAGAGCACGGCACCCCCTGTGGAGCACGGCACCCCACTGTAAAGCATGGCACCCCCTGTGGAGCACAGCACCCCACTGTAGAGCACGGCACCCCCTGTGGAGCACGGCACCCCTGTGGAGCACGGCACCCCCTGTGGAGCACGGCACCCCTCTGGAGTACGACCCCCCTGCGGACACGCCCGTAAACCCCCTCCGAGTAACTGCGTGTTGGCTGGGCCTTCCCTGCTAGGCATCCACAGAACGAAAGATGAAAGACCGCTTGTTTAACAAAGTTGTGGTGAAGGGACTTTAAGCGCGGGTCGTCAGGACTCTATTCAGCACGAAGCTGCTAGTATTCCTAATAATCCCCCCTTCTGACCAGTTTTTTTTTTGTTTTTTTTTTTTTTTTTTTCATTTTCTGGCCGGGGCTGGGTTTGAACCCGCCATCTCTGGCCGATGGGACCAGTGCCCTATTCTTTGAGCCACAGGCGCCGCCCACTTCTGGCCAGTTGTATTCACAGTGTGCTGTAATGAGCCCTCCATATGGTCAGTAGGTTCTTGGAAACCCAGACCTTGAGAGAAATAGAAACGAAACCAACTTTACCACAGGCTGATGGTACAAGGGAGATTAAGTCCTTATGGCATGCGTCCGGGCACAGAATCGTCGCCAAACTTCTGAACAAAGATGCAAAGCACGTCTCGTGTTAAACATGAAATAAGTGTGAGCTGAACACACACTGAAGGAAGATTAATACGCACAGCGAGCTGATTACTCCGTTTTCTGTGAATGAGTGAGTGAACAGCTGCAGTGGTGGCGGGAACATCAAGAATCCGTGTGATCTGCGTTTGCGAAGGCAAGTGGGAAGGCCCGCAGCGCGCGGCAAGAGGGAAGGCGCGTCTCCAGCAGCGCGCGGCCAGAGGGAAGGCGCGTCTCCAGCAGCGCGCGGCAAGAGGGAAGGCGCGTCTCCAGCAGCGCAGGGCTCTGAGCCAGTGGGCACGGTGGGCTGGGCGCTGGCTTCACGCTGGTTAGTGCAGTGCATTTACACGGTCAGCGTCCACTTCACACATCCGTGTTCACTCACATGATCCAGCCCACGCATTGCGGTTCTGGTTCCAGGTGACCAGACCTCCTTTTCACAGGTCAGGGTGCAGGAAGGAGCCCACCCAGCCCACCCATCAGAGGGCACGCTCACACCCGGCCACACCTGCACTCAGTCACACTAGGACACACCTGCACACACTCACACTAGGTCACCCACACTCGCTCACACACGGCCACACCTGCACTCACTCACACTAGGTCACCCACACTCGCTCACACATGGCCACACCTGCACTCAGTCACACTAGGACACACCTGCACTCAGTCACACTAGGTCACCCACACTCGCTCACACACGGCCACACCTGCACTCACTCACACTGGGATGCATACACCTTTGGGATATGGGAAGAAACAGGAATGCCCAGAAAGAAGCCACAGCAAACATGGTGCACCTACGCCTGATGACCCTGCCTCCATCAGGAATCAAGTGTTATTTTTCTTTTTTGGTTTTGTTTTTAGTTTGTTTTATAATTTTTTTTTAATTTCAGAATATTAGGGGATATGTTTTGTTTACTTACTTTGTTTTTTACAGAGGGACTCCAAGTTACAGTCTGCCCTTCTTTAGATGGTGTGGCACTGTACCCAATAGATGTGAACTTACTCACCTCTTGCTTTCCCTCCCCAGCTCAATTTTCATTGCATTTACTTCCGTATGTGCACTCACATGTTGAGAAATAAGTTTCAATGTGGTATTGAGTCCCTCTGATTGTTTTTCTGTGCTTGCGATGTTCACTTTGGAGAATGGTCTCCAGTCCCTCCAAGGAGTTCATACAGATACCAGCTGGCCGTTTTTATGGCTGGGTCCTACTCCACAGTATTAACATACAGCATTTTATTCCTCATCCCTGGACTGCTGGGCCCTTGGGTTATCCTGCATCTTTGTGGCTGTGACTTGTGCTGCTATGAACATTCGAGTGCAGGTGTCCTTTTTATTAAATGACCTTTTTCTTTTGGGTACATATAGGGCAGTGGGATTGCTGAGTCCAATGGTGGGTTCATTTTCAGTCCTTGGCGGTGTCTCTACACAATTTTCCAGAGAGGTCGCACTAGTTTGCAGTCCCACCAACAGTGTGTAAGAGTCTCTCCACATCCATGCCAGCATCTGTTGTCTTGGGGCTTTTTAATGGGAGCTATTCTCATTGGAGTGCAGTGATATCTCATTGTGGTTTTGATTTGCATTTCCCTGATGTTTAGAGATATTGAGCACTTGGATGGGAGGAATCGAATTTTTTAAATCAAACTTATAACCGAACAGCAGCACTGCTAGAGGCCCTGGCATATTGTGTGAACTCACTCCTGACCAGTTCAGTGAGATATTAATGTAGTTTACCATGTAAATTTTTCTCCCGTTTAACCAATCTATCTTTTGAACTGACTTTAGAAAACAAGGAATAAAACAAACAATTCTTCCCTGCTTATACTGTCACTCTTTGGGAAAGCACATTAGTTGCTACCAGGAGAAAAGGGACACAAGTGTCAGAGAATGGTGTGGCAATCTCACTTTATAAACTCCACTGAATTGGTTACAACATGTCCTTAACCTGGGGAAAACTGCTAAAAAGGCAAAGGCTGTATATTGATGTCTTTCGTATCTCTGTTGCCAGCCCTCTGACCCGTAGAGCCTTTCTCAGTCCCCTCACTCCCCACAGTTTACACGATGGCTTCTTAGTCTGATTTATCATCCTCAGTAACTTTCCAGGGCTGCATTTCCCTTCACTTTCTTCTCATTAAAATCCCTCTCCTGGAGGGGCACCTCTTCCCATTCATATGATAGATGAATGTATGCTAATGTAGTTAAAAATGCTAATAAGTAAAAGGATAAAATGCTAATGGACTAATAAGTTATCCTTTATTACATGGTCCTTTTAAAAGGAATTTTATTTTAACCCAAAGGACTGATGTAGATATTAGGAAGAGCATTTGTGGTTTAGTGATGGAAGACTTTTCAGCACATGTGAGTTACAACATGTATATAGAATCTGCTAACTCTACAAATAGAGATACCTATATAATTAATTTTTATTATTAAAACATTACTACGTGGTCATTTTAACTTGTAAATTTAAGTACGCTTTATAGATCCAAAAGAGCAGTACCAAGCAAAAGCATACCAACTCTTCCTGCCACCTGGCATTGGGGATTGGGAGTGCACACTTCTTCCTTTAAGCAAAGTGTTTTATTGGCTGTTTTCCTTAGTTTTGAGGTGTTGTAGGAACATGGATCATCGCACAGTAAGACTGATTCATTCAGTAGGCAGAGAGTCCTCTTTCTGTGTTAACCACAGTACTTAAAGAAAAAAAGTCATAGGCAAAAATGGAAGAACTTCAGGCTATCAATAGAGAGTAAGTTTCAGCATTGAATACCTATTAGTTAAAATTAATACAAGAAAAGAAAAGAAGTTTGTTAGGGAACTTAAAGATTAAAAAACAGGTTAAAATTAGGGCTGATGAAACTATTTTAGCAAGTCACAGATGACACCCAGGTCCTGGGACGGTTGGGGTCTGAGTAACATGCAAGGGAGAGGTGACGTGAAAGAGGACCGCTCCTGCCCGGGGGCACCCATGACAGGGAAGATGACAGAGGGATGATGTGAAAGAGGACCGCTGCTGCCCGGGGGCGCCCACGACAGGGAAGATGACAGAGGCTGACATTGGTTTAGAAAAAGATGCTTTGTATTAATTAAGGACACAACTCCTTTCACCATAGCCCCAAAGAAAATGAAATACTTTGGAATATACCTAACAAAAAAGGTGAAGGACCTCTACAAAGAAAATTATGAAACCCCAAGAAAGGATAGCAGAGGATATTAACAAATGGAAGAATACACTATGCTCATGGCTGGGAATAATCAACATTGTTAAAATGTCTATACTTCCCAGAGCAATTTACCAATTCAATGCCATCTCTATTAAAATACCAACATCCTACTTTCAAGACTTGGAAAAAATGATTCTATGTTTTGTATGGAACCAGAAAAAAACCCATATAGCTAAAGCAGTTCTTAGTAATAAAAACTAAGCTGGGGACATCACCATACCAGATTTTATGCTGTACTACAAGGCCATAGTGGTCAAGACAGCAAGGTACTGGCACAAAAATAAGAGACATAGACATTTGGAATCAAATAGAAAACGTGGAAATGAAACCAACAACTAACAGCCACCTAATCTTCGATAAACCAAATAAGAGCATCCACTGGGGGCAAGACTCCCTTTTCAATAAATGGTGCTGGTAGAATTAGATATACACATGTAAAAGACTGAAACTGGACCCACACCTTTCTCCACTCACAAAAATTGATTCAAGATGGATAAAGGACTTAACATTTAAGGCACGAAGTGATAAAAATCCTCAAAGAAAGGATAGGAAAAACACTGGAAGATATCGGCCTGGGGAAAGACTTCATGGAGAAGACTGCCATGGCAATTGCAACAACAGTAATAATAAAAAAATGGGATTTAATTAAACTGAAAAGCTTCTGTACAGCCAAGGAGACAACAACCAAAGCAAATAGACAAACTTACTCAATAGGAAAAGATATTTGCATATTTTGAATCAGACAAAAGCTTAATAACCAGAATCTATACAGAACTTCAAGTAATCCACAAGGAAAAAAACATAATCTCATACATTAATGGGGAAGAGACATGAATAGAACCTTCTCTAAAGAAGATAGACGAATGGCTAACAAACACATGAAAAAATGTTCATCATCCCTATATATTAGAGAAATGCAAATCAAAACCACCCTGAGATACCATCTAACCCCAATGAGAATGGCCCACATCACAAAATCTCAAAACTGCAGATGCTGGCGCGGATGTGGAGAGAAGGGAACACTTTTACACTGCTGGTGGGACTGCAAACTAATACAACCTTTTTGGAAGGAAGCATGGAGAAACCTCAAAGAACTCAACCTAGACCTCCCATTTGATCCTTCAATCCCATTACTGGGCATCTATCCAGAAGGAAAAAAAAAACAAACAAAAAAAACCCTTTTATTATAAAGACATCTATACTAGGCTGTTTATTGCAGCCCAATTTACCATTGCTAAAATGTGGAAACAACCTAAATGTCCTTCAACCCAGGAATGGATTGGCAAGCTGTGGTATATGTATACCATGGAATATTATTCAGCCATTAAAAAAAATGGAAATTTTGCAGCATTTGTACTAACCTGGATGGAGGTGGAACACATTATTCTTAGTGAAGCATCACAGGAATGGAGAAGTATGAATCCTATGTACTCAACTTTGATATGAGGACAATTAATGACAATTAATGACATGGTGGGGCATGGGGGAAGGGAGAGCAGACAGAGAAGGAGGGAAGGGGTGAGGGAAAGGAAAAGAAAATAGTGATTCTCACATAAATTGGACTTAATTTTGACCAAAGTACATTAGTTAGACATTAATTTTTAATTCAACTTGTTAATATGTTGTTTACGATCTTGCATCCTCTTTTTTATGTGAAATATGTTTGTAATTTCTCCTTTATAATAATATATTTTCTCCAATTTTAATATCAGGTGTATCCAGATTAAGCGGCATGATTTTAAGTATTTCTTCTTTTTCTATTGTCTATAAGATTTGGCATGATCTGTTTTTTGAAATTATCTTTTACTTTTATTTATAAATATTAGTTGTCCATTTTTTGAGACTTTGGGAAAAAAAATAATAAGAAGTTAACTGATGACTCCATAATGAACCTCAGAGTCAACGCATTCAAAATAGACATACTCTTATCCAACAATGTGAATGTTACTTTCTTTGCATTATTATTATTGCTTAATATTTCGATGCAGCAACTGTCTGATTTCTTTTCTGAATGTATATATTGTCGTTTGTTCTTTACAAGATTTTTGTTTCTAGTCCTAATTTTAAACATTGTTGGTATGAAATTTTAAGCCTTTTTAATTCTGTGAAGGCAAAAGTGGAAATGTAATAAACACGTGTATATGTAAAATTAAAAAACAGATGCTTTGTAGAATAGATTAGCAAGAAAGAGACACATATGCCAGATTTTTAATGATTTGAATCAACTCATGCTCCAATTTAGTAAAAATACTTGGGCCAGGTATGGTGGTTCACACTTGCGATTCTAGCACTTTGGGAGGCTGATGTGGGAGGATCACTTGAGTCCAGGAGCCTGAGGTTGCAGTGAGCTAGGCTGACACCACTGCACTGTCAATCAGGTGACAGGAAAAAAAAAAAAAAAAAAAGAACTTTTAGGCTGACTTCGACTTGAGACAAAAGGACTTTCTTTAATCTAAACTGCTCATAAATAAAACAGCTTCTGGATCATTCTTTAGTTATTGATGTAAATATTTTTACCACCTTTTAAAACTGGTAACATTGATGTGGCCTTCCCAACTTCTAAAGACAGGTTGTAAATATAGAAGAGCTGTTATTGGTTAGTGTTACAGTCATTGCTGTAGCCTCTAATTTTTCACAAAAATTAAAAAGCATAATATATTTCACACTGCATCTTACCTTTAGATATTTTGTGTTTGACTATAGTAATATTTACCTAAAGATAACACAAATCTGTAGCCAAAATTAGAAAATAAATTAAATGCCCAGAAACAGAGAACAAGAAACTAAATCACACAATGAAATACTATGTAGCTATTAAAATAATAAGAAACAGTCTTATGTTAACCATAAAAGAAAATATGAAATTGTGTACTCAAAATCTATACATAGAAAATAATACCAGAACCACTGATAACCATTATCTTTAGGCATTGGGACCATAGAGGAATTTGTTCCTTTCATTTATACCTGGTGCCTGTGGCTCAGTGAGTAGGGCACTGGCCCCATATACCGAGGGTAGTGGGTTCAAACCCGGCCCTGGCCGAACTGCAACAAAAAAATAGCCAGGCGTTGTGCTAGTCTCAGCTACTTGGGAGGCTGAGGCAAGAGAATCGCCTAAGTCCAGGAAGTTGTAGGTTGCTGTGAGCTGTGTGACGCCAAGGCACTCTACTGAGGGTAGAAACTCTGTGAAGTGAAACTCTGTCTCTACAAAAAAAAAAAAAAAAAAAAATAGAAACAAGTGATTTTACATGTGAGCATGAGGGGACTGTCATGTGTTGTTCTTTTCATCAGGAAAGCTGAAGAGGAAAGTCAGAACATGTTATCTGGCCATAATTAGTGTTTACTTAATATTCTTAATTTTGATTTTTAAATATCAACAACATTAGAGCTCATTCTGAAAATGGTGTTGAAAATTTCTCACAAGTTCACAGAGAAACATTCACTGAAAACTCAGATTTTTCTGCTAATTGCTGAAGACTTTGTGTTGTTCTTCTTAGAGTAGCAAAGTCAACTGGGAATCTCTATGGCCCAGGAATCCAAACTTTTCAAGATGATTGTTCAACTTCAGATGGAAGAGAAGAAATAGTTTATTCCTTTTCACTTTAATTTTCATGTGAGTTCCTTTTTGTAAATTTTCTTATTGTGAAATACTATACGTTTACTGTAGATACTTGTAAAATATGTAAATGACTTTTTGCAAACTTCACACTCCCACAGTCCAGACATAATCAGTATTAACCCTATTTTTGTTTATTTCCTTCCTCTCTCTCTCTTTCTCTCAAGTAGGACCATACTGCATGGTTCTGGCAACAATGTGGAGGTGGGCCGCTCAGACCTTCCTTCGGGAAAGAACATGCCAGCCACCGCAGTGCTGAGTGAGTGAGTCCACAGCCCTCAGTGACAGCCCCTTGGAGGCCTGCCCCTTGTCTGCAGAGCCACTTCATGCTCTGTGTTCTCTGTGTCCCCACCGGCAGCAGCGGCTGAGGCCGGGCACAGCCCTTTGCAGGCCCTCTTAGCTCTCCCTGCACCAGCTGTCCCGCTGCCAAGACTCTCTCCAGGCTGAACCACAGCCTGAGTCTCCCCAGCCTCTTCCCACACAGTCAGGCCCCACTGTCTTCTGAAGTCCTCCCAGCATGTGTCTCCCACGCATTTCCTCTGCTGTATCTGCCCAGGTGTTATCCTGCTCTGCTTCCCAGAGGACTCAACTCATAGTTTCATATTTTGATTTTCTCATTTAACATTAACTGATGAGGATTCCCTAATGGCATTAAAATATCTTCATAAACATTATTTTCACGTTGTGGAATTACTACGTGGACATATAAAATGTTGCCAACTGTTTACCATGATAGATGATATTATGATGGGCATAATTGTTGAGGTTCTCTACGTACATTTCAGAATATTTCTTCAGAATGATTCCTCCAAGTGTAATTACCAGCTTAAGGTTCTTGCTACCTTTTGGGAAACAGATTTCAGAAAAGACAGTACCAACTTATGTACGAACTAGCAACTTATTCCCAATTTGAACTGTCACATCATGCCTGAGTGGGTGGCCTTAAAAATAGTATTTCAATGAGTCTCCTTCTAGGTAAGTCTTTATTCATAGTTGTGACTTCTGGTCCTTCTGGATCTAGTTTGTGGGGGGTTTCTGGCGGTCGGAAGAGACACCGTGCTGCCTCTTTTCTGCTCCTGGACAACAGCCTCTGAAATAGAAGCAGCGACCCCTCTGTGCTGCCCTGGGTCTTCCCTGCTCTTATGGAAAGGCAGTGAGCCGCAGAAAAGACATGCTCTGCTGTCTTTGCCACTGCACTAGTGCTCAGGAGACCTAATGTCCCACTGAGAGGAGACGCTTCAGGCTGGCTTCCCAGGATGCCACCTTACACCTTGCCTGGAAGATGCTGGCAATAGTGAAAAAAAGATGCTGCTTTCTGGGTAGTCAGTATCTGCCAGATGCTATTCTTAGCAGCTAGCAAGTATTGATTCAAGGAATCCTTAGAGCACCCCGTAAGGCAGAGTTGCTATAGAGACAAAGATAGCAGAGGCACAGAGGGGGTAAGTTAACCAGCCACAGGGCCGGAGCCTGGACCGCGGGCAGTGTGGACAGAAAGGATAATTCTCTTAGTGACTCTGTTGCGAAAGGCCCCCTTGGTTTAACTAATAAATAGTGATAGAATAAGGATTCCTAAGTTTATAGTGATAAATAAACAAGCCTTCAGAAAAAGCTCTTATTTACAGCAGAATGCCAAATAACAAGTATAAAAGAAATTATGAAGAGAAAAAGACCATTCACCAGTTGATACCAAGACTAGGAGATGAAATTGTAACACTAAACAGTGTATTTAAATAGACCAAAATATATCCCAACAGATTAATTTTAAAAGGGAAAAAATCATAACTTTATAGTAAAGAAACCTGGTGGTGTCATCTTAACTGCATGGTCAAAGTTAATATCACAGACATTGGGATCAATCGATATCTTGTTGTTCCCAGTGTGATATACTAGGCAGGACATGATTTTACTTCCAGACTATTTCTTCCAAAAATACACAATCTAAATTTAATTATGAGCCACCTCAGAGATACTCAAAATATGGGACACTTTAGAACATATCTACACTACAATCTTTACAAATGTCAAGGTTAAGAAATACAAAGAAAAACTGAGGAATGGTTGTTTCAGGTTAAATGAAATTAAAGAGACTTGAAAACTACATGGAACCTGTGATCCTGAACTGAATTCTAAATGAGAAAAAAGAAGTAGCAATAAAGGGCAGAATTAGGACAACTGATAAAATTTAAATATGGAACAAATTTCAGGTAAAAGTATTCAGTCAATGTTAAATTACTTAACTATGGTTATGAAGAGACTGAAGTAATCAGAGGCAAAGCTATGCAGTATCTGGAAATTTTCTCAAATTACTCAGAAAGAGACGGAGTGATGAGCAAGTAGGGTGAAAACTTACAGGGTCGTCCTTCGTTGAACCATATGGCAAAGACTGCTGTCCACATTACTATATATTTTTGATATTACCATCTGAAATTCAAAAAGCAATAGCTGAGAGTTGTAGCAAAAGCAAAAATTAACATATTCTTAGCTTTGGTCTAGTATTTTCACTTTGGGGGATTTAAAAGATAACTGGAGAAAACTTATATATCCAATAGCATAGTATTAAGATTATGCAGTCATTAAAATGCTACAAAATCATAGTTAATGGCATGTTAAGTGATTAAAAACAAGACACACAAGGGTATACATAAAATGACTCTGTTTACGTACGTATTTGTGCATGTAAACATACCCACAATTATACTTATAAAAGATTGCAAATCTATAAATCAAAATGTTCATAGTGGTGGCTAAAAGGATCCCATTTAAGCTTATTTTTACTTGGCACTTCTTTGAAAATTCACACAACAAGCATATTATTTTATAATTAAAATGAATAATCATAAAAACATTTTCTAGAGTGTAGAGTATTTCTTAGCAAACAAAGGCAGTATAAATATTAATGAGATTGAGCTTTTGATACACATGAGCGCACACACGTACACACTCATACACACACGTACACACATACACACTCCTGCACACGTACACACTCCTACACACTCGTGCTGCGCTCTCACAGCTTTCCGATGATACAATATCCTGATACTGAAGTTAATGAATGACATTAAGGCTTAACCCCTAAACTCATTCTTTTGTGGGATATACATCAATGACATCCTTCTTCTGTTGTTGTAAACTGATAACATGGCTAAATTATAAAGGGGCGTGGCCTGTGAGATTTGTTTCCTGCAAAAATATCTCAAGCCTGGGCCCGAACCCAGGTGCTGCACGCTCTGACCAGAGAGTACATCACAGCTGACTAGCATCTGTGGAAAAGGCGCAGTCCTTTTTATTTATGCTAAATTTGAATTATTGCCATGTCAGGGACTATGGAAGTAACTCAATTATTTCTCCTCTTACATGTATTTAATTTCCAAGGTTAATTTCTTACCTGTATTTTAAGACCTAAATTTTGCATCGTGCGGGCCTAGATCCAGAAACTATTTCTGTTACAATCTTGGTTTTGAGCTGTTTTCACAGCCTATCTATTGGTCCCAATGAGAAATGATGGATTAACCATTTCATATTAGTAATAGAGGTTGAACTCTTTTCACTAAGCATCATAGAATGACAGTGGGCCGGAAACCATGCACGTGTTCAGCATATGAACTGATGGGGATTGGGCCCAACTTAAGGAAACCACAGTGGAGGCTACAGACCACTGGAGATCCTTTGAAAACGCAAATTAAAAAGGCAAAAACGATGCTGTAATGTAATACTTTATCATTAGGTTTTTCCAGTGTCATATCAAGGAGAGAACATGTTTACCTTTGAGAGTCAACTAATATTTATATACCTTAACCTGCAACCAAATTACAGGACACTATAGCAGCAGGTGCAGGAGGCAGAAATGAGCTTCAGGGAGGCTCCTGTGTGTGTTCACAGCCCAGCCCAGTGGAAAGAGGCCCCACCCACCGATAAGGAAGGCATTTGCATTCCCACAACCAGAGTCTCTCACTGTAATCAGGACTGCAGCTAAGGCAAGTGCGTGACTCACAAGCATTGTTCCTTCTCCTGAAACTCGGGGTGAGAGCCAACTCTCAGCCTTCCGTGGCCTCAGTGCCAGAGGTGACAGGAGCAAGTGAAATCCACTGGGTCGTCCCAACTTCCATTAACTCATAATCTTAACTTCCATCCTGATGTCAACTTTACTACAGATTTTAACAAGCACAGAGAGGGAAAGAGAAAAGCAAGAGGTGTGGTACTTCTAAAAACTCTGCAGTCAGCCCCTGAACAGTGGAGAGCTTCTCCTTTCTGTTCTGTCACAGCCAAGATTCTGAGTAAGGATTTTCTACCAACAGCCAACTTTGATCTGGCACAATCTACCCTGCACCTTCACCTACTAAAAACGCCCTCTCTGCCTTTACGACATTCCCAATGGCCTGTGCTCTTTTCTCAGTTTGCTTTTCTAGGATTCTCTTATAGGAACTGACCAGCACGATCTTGGAATTTTTCCCCCTCCCAGGTTTTGTACCACGATGTTACAACCATCAGCACGTCATGTTGATTTGAATCATGTTCTAGATATACCCTAGATTCAATCTTTGCTGTTTGCCGCCACTGCTAACACCTGTATCCGAGCTGCCTTATAATTAAGGGGGTTACTGAAATACCCCCCACCTTATCTCCTGGGTTTCAGTCTAGACTTTCTTTAGTGCATTTGCTGCAAAGCAAACAGACTGGTCTTTTTGAATTATTACACCACCCTGTCTCCAGCCCTCTGATAGCTCCTTATTGCATTTTTAATAAAAGGCAAACACCTTACCAGTACTTTTGCTCCCTGAAGTCTCTCCCCTTGGCTGCCCCTCTGGCTTTTGAGCCTGCTCTGGGCCACACTGATCGACTGTCCTTGGAGCCCTGGCACTCCCTGCTCCAGGCCAAGAATCCTTTGGCCCCATGTCTGTGGCACCATGTCCGTCCCATCTGTGTGTCTCTCCTTGTGTTTGGTCTCCGTAGAGATGCCTCCCTGAGCACCCTCGCTAAAGCAGCTGGAAAATCATAGTATATTGCATATTACCACCTTATTCTGTCACTGATTGTAAAACCGTGGTCATGTTACCTGGTGCCTCGATTACCTCATCTGAAAAAATGCATCTTGCGGATACAATTCCATGCTTCACTGAGTTGCGATTGAATTTAAAAAAGATAGGGTGTTATCTGAGAAGTTTAACAACAGAAAGTAAGCCCTATATGCCTGTTTGCCACTAACATTTTTATTGATAGTTATTTTCTCACGAGAATGTAAATTCTAGGCTTTATCTTTCCTGCTCATCACTTATTCTCAAGATGTAGAATAACGACACACATCACAAACGCTCAACAAGCGTCGCTATGAGGAATGAGTGAACAAGAAATGGCTCATCTACCCACTTGTTTTGTCTCCAAATGCTTCTTAAAATCTTACCAGTTCCTGAGATGAAATTCCTCTTACCAGTTTTCTCAGACTAAATTGTTGGTTCCCTGAAGTGTGTTTGGCTCCCACTGTGGTGTCTTTGAGGGGGTCGCCCACCCTCCCCACTTTGGTCCAGACCATGCACCCAACCTCCACGTTCGGCAGGCGCGTCTAAGGGGTGAAAACAGGTGTCACAACATGTGAGCTCTGTGACTTGACACTCTGTTATCCTGAGCAAGGGACAATCTTTTTGGAGACTATATTCTTTTGCAGGTAATAATCATGAATCTCTACCTCCCATCTCAGAGTGTGCCTCAAAAGAAAGAGTTACTAGATGTGAAAGTGCTTTGTAAATTGTAAAATAATATATAACTTTGAGATGTGCCAAATACCTCGGATATGCTATTTCCACACGTTATCAGGGTTATTATCTCAGATTCAATGTATTTAAACCAGATTCATTTGTTCCTTTCCAAACTTAATTCTTTCCAACTTTTCTTTCTCTCATGTCTCATACCCAATTAATAAATGTTTGATTGTCCCTCTGTGATGTGTCTAAAATGTCAATCTTACTCTCTGTCCTTGCAGGAACAGCCCCACCCCACACACTCTTCAGTTCGTCCCCACATCATCACCGTCAGTGGTGGGGTCTCCTTCCAGTCTCTTTCTCTCAGTCTCCTCAAAAAATCTCATTTCCATCCTTCCAAAAAAATCCTGGTGACCACTGTCCTGAGTGAGCTGTCTCAGGAATAGAAGACTAAACATACGTTCTCACTAATAAGTAGGTGCTGAGCAACTGGTACACACAAAAAAAAGATCATTGGAAACCAAGAATTGGGGAGGGTAGGAGAGGAGGCGCAGGGTGCAAATTTACCTGTTGTGTACAATGAACATTACTCTAGTGGGAGGCACCCCCAAAGCCCCGACTTAAGCACTAGCAAGGAATCTATGTAATAAAAACGTTTGTACCCCCTTTCTACTTTGAAATAAAAAGAAAAACTGTCCATAAAATCGATTGTATTAAATTTTTATTACTGCTATAAGACAATACTATGATTTTGTAAACGGAAGCAACAGAATGTATTATCTTAAAATTTCTATAGACCAGAAGTCCAACAGAGGGCTCACTGGACTAAAATCAAGGTGCTGGCCCATGGTAAATGTGCAGCTCTGACAGGACTACATTCTTTCCTGAAGGCTGCAGGGGAGAATCTACGTCCCAGCCTTCTCCAACTTCCAAAGTCCTCCTGTTATATCTTGGATTGCAGGTCCCTTCTTTCCTCAACAACTGTGTGACCACATCTCTCTGACCATAGCTGGAGTGACTCTCACCTTTAAGAACTCCAGTGATTAGATCAAGCCTTCCTGGTTATTCTGGGATCAATTCCCCATGTCAAGGTCTGTAATCTTAATCACACCTGTAATTTCACTATCTGACGTGACACCTTCACAGGTTCCAGGGATTTGCACATGGGTATTTTGGAATCTGTGATCTCGTTCTGTCTACTACACTGTTTTATGGTGTTGATTTCCTAATAAAGAACTTGACAAATTTTTTGCCAGGGCTGGGTTTGAACCCACCACCTCCAGTATATGGGGCCGGTGCCCTCCTCCTTGAGCCACAGGCACTGCCCTCAAACTGAATTCTTAACTGTTACCAAATATAGGTCTTCTGCTACTGTGGGGAAGGTCTCCTCGTCATACCTTAAACATGCTACGATTTCATCAGTTTTTCTCTTTCTTTGCTATTGCCTTTATGTAATTTAATTTACAATGCTTAAGCCAGGCCTCTCACGTGCCCATCCCATGGACAGTGTTCCCTGTACCTGTGGGGTAGGTGTTCACCCGTCCACCTCTTCCCCC
This sequence comes from Loris lydekkerianus, assembly GCA_963574355.1. Classification (NCBI taxonomy): domain Eukaryota; kingdom Metazoa; phylum Chordata; class Mammalia; order Primates; family Lorisidae; genus Loris; species Loris lydekkerianus. The sequence continues at coordinate 51,513 of CAUYPK010057818.1, read as the reverse complement.
TCCCGCCTTCTTGGTTTCCATTGACTGTTCCTTCTCTCTGTGCCCACATGTGCTCATTGACTAGTTCCAAATTATGATGGAGTATGTGTGTGCTTGTGTTTCTATTACTTAGACCCTTCACTTAGGATGATGAACTTCAGTTCCCTCCAAATTGCTGCAAAAGACATTAATTCATTCCTTTTATGGCTGGGTAGTGCCCCTTGATTTATCTACTCCCCCCCCATATTTTGTGATTCACTCATGAATTGAAGAGTTAAGGTTGATGCCACACCTTTGCAGTTATGAATTGCAAGTGGGTAATAAACATTTGAGTGCAGGTGTCTTTTTGATAAAATTACTCATTTTCCTGTGGGTAGATAGCTAGTAGTGGGATTTCTGGGTTAAATGACAAGTCTATACTTACTTTCTTGAGTAATCTCCATGCTGTTTTCCATAGAGGTTGCACGTGTTACAATTTGTAGTCCCCGCTGTGTATCTGTAATCCTCTCTCCCTCCATCCGTGCCAGCATCTATTGTGTTTTTTTTTCTTGTTTGTTTGTTTGTTTGTTTTTGAGTTTTTAATAGCTCTTCTCACAGTGGTAAGGAATAAATACCTCATTGTGGTTTTAATTCGCATTTCCTGATGGATAGTGATGTTGAGCATGTTTTCATATCTTTGTAGCAAATTGTCTATCTTCTTTTGAAAAACCTCTCCATGTCTTTAACTTACTTTTTAACTTATTCGCTGTTTCTGTTTTTCTTGCTTGTTTGAATTCTTTGTAGATCATGGAAATTACCCCTTATCAGCTGAATAGTCTCTGAACATTTCCTCCCATCCTGGAGAGTGTTATTTTGTCCATTGATGATAATTTCCTTGTCTGTGCAGAAGCTTTTTAATTTAATGAAGTCCCACTTGTTTATTTTTATTGTTGCTGTAATGTCATTGGATGTCTTAGTCATAAATTATTTGTTTAGGCTAATGTGTATAAGAGTGTTTCCTGCATTTCCTGCTGGAATTTTCATCATTTCACACCTTACATTTACATCTTTTATCTATCTTGAATTGATTCTTGTAAATGGGGTGGCACCTGTGGCTTAAAGGAGTGCGGTGCCTGCCCCATATGCCAGAGGTGGCGGGTTCAAACCTAGCCCTGGCCAAAAAAAAAAAAAAAAAAAACCCAAGGAAACTGATTCTTGTAAATGGTGAGAGAGGGGTCCTGCTTTACTTTTCTGCATGTGGCTATTCAGTTTTCCTGGCATCATTTATTAAATAGGGCCTCTTTTCCATACTATCAGCTGGTAGTAGGTAGATGTTTTATATCTGGATTCTCTGTTCCGTTCCATTGGTCTGTGCCTCTATTTTTGTACAAATACCATGCTGTTTGGTTACTATGGCATAGTAGTATCATTTCAAATCTGGTAAGTGATCCTCCAGATTTGTTCTTTTTGCTTAAGATTACTTTGGCTATTGAGTCCCTTTTTGGTTTTAAAATAAATGTAAAATTACTTTCTCTAAATATAACATTGGTATTTTTATGGGGATTGCATTGAATCTGTAAATCATTTTGAGCAGTATGGACATTTTAACAGTGTTGATTCTACCGATCCATGAATATGAGATATTTTTCCATTTTTGTGTCATCTGTGATTTCTTTCCTTGGTGTTTCACTTTCACCTCCATGGTGAGTATATTCCTAAGTGTTTTATTTTCTTTGTAGCTGCTGTGAAAGGTATTGCATCTTTTATTTGACTCTCAGCTTGGTATACAGATATGATACTCATTTGTGTACATTGATTTTGTGATGTGACTTTGCTGAATTTATTTATCAATTCTAGAAGTCTTTTGAGTCTCTCGAGAGACTCTTTGGTCTCTATTTATTTCAGCCTACAATGGATTCATTCATAATACCTGCATCCTTATATGAGCCTGCACTTTGCTTATTTTCTTAATAGGTACATCACATTACAAGCTCATTAAAAGTTTGTGCAAGCCTTTTTCTAAATGTTTCTCTGAAATTCAGATAAACTGAGCAAACTCTCTGTGTGTGGCTTTGCAGGATGCCCGGTCACTATTAGCTGGTGACAAGATAGAGAGCTTAAAATAGATTCATGTTTTATATCTCCTTCTTAATGAATCCATGTTGGAAATGCATAGCACTTGTATTTTATATTGTTTTATGACCTTTGGGGAGAAATATGTTCTAAAATGGATCAAAGTCAAATTCAGTGCCTATAATTTTATCCTTTTGATAATTGTGATCTTCTAACTCTAGTTTCTTGGAAAACATTCCTCCTGCATAATGTCTTCAAAATTGCTGTTTCTGCCATTGCTGTAAAGAGTGAAAACTGTCCCTCTCTGAAATCATCTGACGATGACTCAGTTAGTACCTCCCAGTGGGTTATAGCAGATTCTGGGTACAAGATACAAGAAGAATGGAGTTGAATTTAATCCAGATGGAAACATCATAAAAGAGACTTTTTTAGGGTAATACGAGTTATTGTACACACCACCTTTAAATGTCTAGGGAATACCTAAGTGGAAATATGAGTTGAATAGTTACATATAGGCATTTGGAACTCAAGGAAAAATCTAGGCTGGGAATCATTAGTAAGTAGATGGGAATTGAAGACATAAATTTGTATGCAATGATACAGCGAGCCGTGATGAGCTCTGAGGCACTGTAGTGCTTACAGGTACAGAGCAAGGGATGAGGAGAGATTGTGGCAGACCCATCAGGAGGCTGAGGTATAAGCAGGAAACCAGATGGGCTGGTGTCTCAGAGGCTAAGAGAAGAAAGCATCGTTAGATCTTTTCCTTAACCCCCTTGGTTCCCAGACTTTGAACTGCGACACAGTCTGCTGGTTCTATGAGAGCTCCAAAATTCTATTTTATAAGAATTTCTATTTACTTCAAGAACACCCTAAGCTAGATCTGAGACTAACTCCCAAGAAGTAATACTGCCTCTGACATGGACAGACAGTGGTGGAATTGTAGCTCAGAAGACCTCATCTCTCAGGACAGCTCCCAAAGTGGCCAGAGGCATCGCTCCCTGCCCTGTCTGCAGGCTAAAAAAGGACCCGGGGAGCTAAGAAGCAGATAAAGTACCCTGTGCACTGCTGAACAGTGGACCAAGTAAGCCATCATTGTGGTGGAGACTCAGAATGACACTGTCAGCTGCTCTGAATGCCCAGGGAGCCAGGCCTCTTACCAGACGCCCATGGAATCACAAGACACGATTCTGGCTGACGTATCCATTTATAAGCTACTTCTTAACAGGTATCTATTCTTTTTAGAAATACTCTTTTTAAGTACTCTGAAATATTATTTTAAAAATACCAACACTTAGAATTTCATAATTAATGCAACCCCTTCTATTTCAAGAAATTCTTCGCTATGGTAGGCCATAAAATGTGACACATTTATAGAATGCTTTTCCAAATTAACACAGTATGGTGCAAAATTTTTATTTTTCATTTGTGGTCCTTTTCCAGATCCCAATTAAAATAAATAAAAATTAACAATATATTGTAAATTATATTCTCCTTCAATATTTTAAGGTACACAATTATCAAAGCTGATATTGAATACAATCAAATTGATACAATTCAGTACTCTGATAAAATTCATGGTCAAATAAGTTAACCTGTATGCAATACAGCCTTGTTTCTTAGCATCTTTAACAGAACCGTATACCAAAATGGCTCTTCAAATTAAAAAAGTGCAGTTACAGAGTGCAAAAAAAGCAAAAGGGAACATACATTGTATCACATTTAACATCATCAAATTTGAATAACAAGTAGTTTTAGATACAGTTATTCTTTAAAACTTTAAAATGTACTCCAGAAACATTGTTTACACAGAAAATAATGGGCAGCAAATTAAATGCATTTTTTTCAAAAGTCTACAGACTGTTTATTAGAGCAAAAATGACAAAATAGGTCAGATACAGGGTTTTTTTTGCATAATTGAATTCCACAGCAATGAGACATCAGAATCATGTACTTGCTGTGTAAAAGCCGATTTGTTACCTGGTGTCAGTTGAATTTAGTTAACTGCGAGGTTACAAATTATGCACTTATGCAACTGGGTTGCTTTGGTTCCAACACAATGAATATGGATAGCCCCTTCTAGCTCTACATGGGTCATTACGAAAGTTCTCAGATACAGGAAAATCCAGAAACATAAAATCCATGAGGATGGAAGCAAATGCAGCCCTCCCAGCAACACCAATAAACCGAGCAAGTTGAATCTTGCACATGTGAATCAGAAAGGATGTTGTCGACTGTGTTTCTTGGAAGTGAAATGACGGACCATAACACAGTCTGTCTCAAACCTTTCGTAGTAACCCCCCCAAAAGGTATATACATTTAGGAAAGGAAAACATTGTATTAAAATTGTAATACTCAATGTATACTCACAACAAAAGATGAACACAAGTCACATTTGACTTCTGCAAGTACAAGAGGTGCTCAAAGTATATACATCACATAAGGTATAATAGATAACATCTCTTATAATGTGTATACATTTTTGGCACCCCAGCATATGTCTATATACATGTGGATGTATATATGTACACATATAAGAAATCTGTAAAACCAGGAACATATGAGCCAAAACCTTTTCAGTGTCTCTAGAACACATGAGCCGACAGCGATCATTTTTTATGTTTAATCAGCCTTATGCTCAATGAAACATCTATTTTTGACTTACTTTCACTCATGAAAAATAACTTAGGGGATATTTTTGGTTATAATTTAACATGCATTTATAAATAAAGATTTAACTTTTTCAGGGGTTAGTTTTTAAAGTATTCCTAAAGATGAGAAATACTCAAAACAATTACTTAAGTAATATGAATTGAGATGCTTCAGATGAAACCATGTACTAATGTTGAGATGCTTACAGTGACCCCTTATAAATAAAATACATGGATTGAAGCTGAGCTCTTGGTGAGTCAATAGGTTTTCATTGAACCAGCCAAGATCACTGAAAATAGACAGACTTCCTTTCCGCAGAGTCGGTGTCAATAAATACAGTTATTCACTTCCAGGACCCTGCCTCTGGGGCACGAAAACTGGGCATGAATGTTCAAGTTTCTTTTATCCATGCACATCCTCCCATAGTTTAAATCATCTTGAGATTTATCTACAATACCTAATGTAAATGCAATGTGAATAGCTATACTATATTTTTATTTGTATACTTTTTATTGTATTGTTCTTTTTTTTTTTTTTTTTCCAAATATTTTCCACCCATGGTGGGTTGAATCCACTGTGTAGGTCTCATGACACGGAGGGCTGACTGTACAGGGTTTAAGATGTGTCCTTACATAATGCCCTTGACTTTGGCTCTATTAAATGGGAAGCAGAAATATTCTTTTAGATGTCACTGATTTTATTACATTTTCTTTTATTTTGTTCTTAAGTTCTATATACTGGTGAATAGAGCCACAAATGAGTGTAATTCTAGGATCACTGAGCTGGTGTACACATATGTGTTTGTATATGAATGTGTGTGTGCACAGTTTGTTTGGCTGCTTGTTTTCCTAATTTACTAAGAGGAAGGGCCAGTTCAGGACTTCAGATGAGACTCATGGGGTCACCAGGGAATAGACCGCAGGGGTACACAAGCAAGTCTCGACACTTGTGCTCCTGAGGTCAGTCAGAGCTTATTCTTTCTTTATTGCCCAGCACATGCCAGGAAAACGGTGGAGGAGAACAGATCATCCCTGACCTGGTGTGTGATCCCAGGAGACTCTGCCCAAATGTTTAGAACTCAATGGGGCAGCCTCCCGTGAAATCCAAAGGTGGTGACAGCAATGGCTCCTTATGCAATTATCTAAAATACTCTTATTAATCCACTGACATCTACGGGCTCAGAGTGCAGAAGAAACATTAGTCTGTTCCAAAAATGTACAAATGACAGGGAAAAAAAAAAAAAAAAAAGGCCGCATTTTCATTCAGCCTCCTTAGGAAGGTGTGGTTAAGTCTCTAATTTTTAAAAGCTTTCCAGTGAGTTTTTCATTTGGAACAATACACTATCAGTTATTTTTCCTATTTGCCCCATTGCCTGTATCAAGATGTAATTTTAAATATATAAATTTAAATTCTAGAAGAAGGTATTTAATGAGCTATTTTCAAGTTAAAGCTCTCCTGGATAGAAAACAAAATCATGGCATTTCCATCTTTATATAATCCACGGAACTACTGTCTTACTATATTTTAAAATAATAAGTAACCTCATCCATCAAGTCTTGAACTATGATTTAACCTCAGAATTCTCTACAAAGAAGCACAAATTTTAGCTTCAAATGTGGATTTTTTTTCTCTAATTGTTGAAATAGCAACCATTACCTCATATAAATGTTGCACTGTACAAAAAAGGAACATTGTGAAGCTGGGAAATACCCACTACTTGCATCAAAGGTGGTGTACGATTAAGTTCTTCAGTTCATGTATGGAGGATTGTGAGGTTGGTGGCTAGTTCCTGCAGGAGTGTGGGCTGACACAGGGGACTGGCCACTGCCCCTCCAGGCTGAGGCACTGAGGTACAGGTGAGGTCAGGTGAAGAGACCTTTGTCTCCTTGGGCTTAGTTTGTTTCAAATGTGTGGCGTTCAGCGCAGAATCTCCATTTCTCATCCCTGAATTCCAGTTGCATTACTGTTTTAATACAAGGCTCTGTAATGCCAACTAATACACCAAAGCATGATATAGTCAAATCAATTATCATGGATGTGAAGAGTAGAAAAAAGACACTTATTAAGTTGATTTGACTAGACGTATACAGGTTTACAGAAATCTGTTATTCGCTAATACTTCCTAAGCAAGTTCTTTTTTTTTTTTTTTCAAATATTTTGAAAGCAACCTCCCGAGCCTGGCTCACTCCTAGGAACTGTACAGTGGGAACATAAGCTTTGAAGCTTTCAATAGAGCATTTAGCTCAGAAAATTACTTCTTACAAAAATATCGATTTTCTCTTGTTATTAAATATTTTCTGCACATTAACATTAGCAAATAGTCAAAAATAAAACAAAAATAAAAAAACATTTTTCAAGTATATTAAAATTAAAAATACACTGTTGTTGACCTGACATGTGACCTAACATAAATATTATTAATAAAATAGGAACGTGAACGTCCAGCAGACATGCGGTGTACTCGCTGACATGTTTGACGGTGCCACTCAGACCAGGGGCAACACGGGGTCCCCTGAGGTCACCCTCTCATATTCCTTCTTTTGTTCTTTACTCTTTTTCTTTCTGTACCTGGAAATATTCAGAGATAAACTGTTAGCACTGCAGTTAACAGTAATAACAAAGCACATTTACAAGAAACCAAATAGAGGAGTGTCAAAGGTGCATTAGCCCAGAGTTTCCAAAATGACAAGGTGAGAGGGTTGAGGTTGGATAAGGTTCAGAAAAGGAAATGTAGGTGTTAGGAGTATTGTTCAATAGTCAAAACTTATGGAAGAAAATAGTGAAATAGTTAAAAGACTTCTCAAAGGCATTAACATGATCATAAATATAAAATTTGGGGGGGTCATGTGACCACATTTAAGTCTGGGTTTTGTTTTTCTCTTTTTTTTCATGTGACCACATTTAAGTCTGGGTTTTGTTTTTGGTTGTCTTTCTCTTTTTTTCCCCCCTTTTCTTTTTCTTTTTTTCCTCTTTCTTTCTCTTTTCTTCTCAGGAACTGGTATTCTAAATGCTACACCACATTACTGCATTTCTACCTACAACATTGAAATAATGCCTCATCAGGCAAAATTTAAAAAACAAAACAATTAGGTGACCTACAATGCTCTGAGGGTTGCACACGCCTTAGTCTGCCCCCACATTTACTATTATCACCATCTGAGGGCTACACGCATATTAGTCTGTCCCCACACTTACTACTATCACCATCTCAGGGCTGCAGGCGTCTTAGTCTGCCCCACACTTACTACTATCACCATCTAAGGGCTGCAGGCGTCTTAGTCTGCCCCACACTTACTACTATCACCATCTGAGGGCTGCAGGCGTCTTAGTCTGCCCCACACTTACTACTATCACCATCTAAGGGCTGCGCGTGTCTTAGTCTGTCCCCACACTTACTACTATCACCATCTGAGGGCTGCAGACGTCTTAGTCTGTCCCCACACTTACTACTATCACCATCTGAGGGCTGCAGGCGTCTTAGTCTGTCCCCACACTTACTACTATCACCATCTCAGGGCTGCAGACGTCTTAGTCTGCCCCACACTTACTACTATCACCATCTGAGGGCTGCAGGCATCTTAGTCTGCCCCCACACTTACTACTATCACCATCATGCCCACTATTTTTCTTCAGTCCTCAGCTCTTGACAATATCGTACATGAGGGTGGAGTGTGAGGTTTGGGAGGAGACACGAACCACTTTTTAACAGTAAGCATTTGTAATTGGTAGCTTGTTTCTTCTAGTCTGTCTTGAGTTTTAAGTTCCCAAACCTAGGAGGTTATTAACTGGTAGGGCTGTGTTTTATAAAATTCAAAATTTGATCCAATACGTTTAATATAGTTTGCTAAGTAAAACAAGAGCCTTTCTGGTTTACTTTTACATGTATTTATCATCTTTAATAATAACAATAGCCCTGTAATTAATATCTGTCTGTATTTTTTAGGGGAAAGCCTGAACATTCCCCATTTGACTTCCAGTATATCACCTAGCGAGTGAGGAACAGAACTCATAATAGGGTGAAATCCATCCCTGCAGATTCTATCTTACCGCTCTAATACTTTTCCGTATTTTCACATACTATAACATACAGAATTAATTTATAAAATCAGAGCATAATAAAACACAGGCTTACCATCTGCAGAAATAGTATATGGAACCAGCGACTACGATGAGAAACAAGATAATAAGAATCACAGTCAAAGCCACATATTCTTTGCTCAAGGGTTGGCGGACAGTTAAAAAGAAGTGCTCACACCGGACGCCAGCATAACCCACTTCACATCTAAAGGGAAATGCAAAAGAAAGATCACTTGTGTAAAAAAGAAACCTTTGGTTATGAATCAATTTCATAGAAACTAACCTCACACCATAAAGCAAGAAAATGGCCAAATGGGCAAGTTGCAAAGGTGAATTCAAAGATAACCTTGAAGTTGGGCCAGTACTGACAAAAAGGCTCCACAGAGCACTTGGCTGAATTGTATTACAATTATTTTGGGGTGGTGCCTGTGGCTCAAAGGAGTAGGGGTGCCAGCCCCACATAGCAGAGGTGGTGGGTTCAAACCTGGCCCCAGTCAAAAACTGCAAACAAACAAACAAACAAAAAACTGTTTGGTTCAGCTGCCAGGGTGACTGATAATCTAGAATGGTGTTTGTAAGTTTAAATCACCTTTTGCCTAAATCATAAAACAACAGCTGTGGAAGTCCAGTGGCAAGATCACAAGCACAGGTGCCATCACAGCAAGAGCAAGAGGGAGGCATCTGGAGTCCCCCACTCTGTCCCCAGGAGCTCCTGTAGAATTTGAAAGCTTTGTTCCCTTATTTTAAAAGACTCAGTTTACAAAGTTACTGATAATATACACACACACACATACATATACCAAAAATACATATATCCTGCATCCCAGCAGGTCATGGGAACATAGGGTAACTTCAAAATACAAACAGAGAGAGAGAGAACTGTACCCTTACGTATGTTCCCGTGTGTCTTCAGCACATTACCTGCAGTAATTGTCCTCCATGTCCACCAGGTAGATGCACTCTCCGTGCAAACAGTAGCCGTTCATGTCAGCGCCGCACTTTATTATGGACTCTCGAGCCACCCGTGGACTGTCTTCTGTCTGAACTGTGACAGAAACGGGAAGTTGAACACATTCCACTGCCTTTCGACACAGTAACCACCCAGCCACACAAGTCAGGTGCCAATCAGTGGAGGGTTATCTTCAGGAGTAGGACGTCACTGTCACACTCCCCAGGCCCCCAAACAAACCCCTGAACCCAAAGGAAAACGTCCCACAGGCCCTAAACAAACCAAGAAATCCTTGAGGGTTTACGGTATATGCTCGAGTATAAGCTGAGTTTTTTCCGGCACAAAATTTGTGCCGAAAAACCCGAACTCGGCACAAATTTTGTGCCAAAAAACTCGGCTTATACTCGAGTATATACAGTAATTCTCAAAAGACAAACTTTAAGGCTAGAAAAGGCTAGTTTAACACACCCATATCATATCTGCCTCAGTAGATATCATTCCCTTATCCAAAAGGAAATTTTTCTAACTTTTTCAAGTCTCAAAACAATTCTGAAGTGTATTACTCTCCCCCCAAATTATAAGCTGAAACCATTATGAATTCAAAAGCGCTTTACTGTGTAACAGTTTTGTGCCAGCAAGTCTTATTTTGGTGTGTGTTCTTAAATTGGCGAGGTTACCCTCAAATCGATCAAGGCGGCCCAACATGTGTAACAGTGAGCCCAGAAGCTGACCGGGCAGACCCCAGGTTGAGATGCTTCTGTGAGGGCCCGAAAGCCGGAAGACAGCCAGAAAGGAGGCTCCGTGTGCACAGGGTCGCAGCCCACGGGGAAAGGTCACTTCAGAATGCTACAGTTGCTAGAACATGAAGGAAGCTTATAAAAAATACTTTTTAAAAGTATCTTGATTGTAATATGCTTGCCCAAATAACCAAAGAAGAAAAAAATGGGCAGTGAGGGAGGCTGACCAAACTTCCAGACCAAGTTTCCCTCCTGTCCTGTCTCTTCCTGACTGTGAGAGACAGGAGAGGAGGGAAACTTGTTTCGGAAAATGTCACGTCTTCTCAAGATAAGCTTTGACTCAGCAGCTCGGACTGAACACAAAGCAGGTCCCCGTGTGAGCGCGTCTCAGATCTGCAGACCTGGACAGGAGAAGCTCTGCTTCACTGATCTTTGTATCTCTATGACTCAGCACAGTGTCTGGCCTGAGTTAAGGACTCCAGGGCTGTGTTTGTGAATGAACCCTGTGACTGGAAAGGGAGAACTTCATTTGTTCCTCTTATAATACGTGCAGTGGACCCTCCATAGCCGACCCCCTCCCTTCCCTGACCACCCCAATAAGTTGGCCAGACAGGCAGGCACCACATGTAGTATCAGCACAGCAGGCCCAGTTCCTCACGCTGACCACCTCCGTGTGCTGACCAGCTTGCTACGGTCTCTTGGTGGTCATCTTACAGAGCATCTGCTGTGCACATATATGTGTGTGCATGTTTTTTATGTGCATGTCTGTGTGTGGAGAGAGAGAGAGAGAAAAGGACAGAGAGAGAGAGACCACTGATCTGGAGTCCAGTTTGCCGGGGTGGTTTCTGATGATGGTTCTGGCAGTAAAGCTCCGGGGAGTAGCCAGAGGGAATCTGGAATCTGATTTTCCTTGTTTTCTATCTATTTAAGTTTAAATATTTATGTATATCATGTATCTATGGTTATATGCCTGGCTCCTCTCCCACCAATATGATTTTTTATATAATTTTTTAATATAATTTTTTCAGAACTCTAGTTCATAAGGTAGTTAAAATTAATACAACTGCTATAGTCTCTTTTTTCATTGTCAGATATTTATAGTTCTGAGTTTGCATTTCTTCTTTCTTTCTTTTTTGGAGGGAAGGGGAGACAGTCTCACTCTGTCACCCTGGGTAGAGTGCTGTGACATCACAGCTCATAGCAACCTCAAACTCTTGGGCCCATGCTATCTTCCTACCTCAGCTTCCTCAGTTGCTGGGACTACAGGTGCCCACCACCATACTCTGCTGTTTTTTTCTATTTTTAAAAGAGACAGGGGTCTACTTTTGCACAAGCTGGTCTTGAATTCCTGAGATCGAGGCAATCTACCTACCCCAGCCTCCCAGAGTGCTGGGTTTACAGGTGTGAGCCACAGCACCCAACCCTGAGTCTGAATTTCTGCTTAAGAACAGCTAAAGCCCTTGATGCATAATGCTGGGCTTACCTAAAGCTGTGCAATTATCCTCGGCCACTCCTGGGATGCATGACGGGATCACGGTTGTACTGAGAGTTGCTTGTAGAAAATGGAAAGCTATTTATGGAAGAAAATCCAATGTATAATTAGTGTTTCAAGGAAAGAAAACTTGATCAAATTTCTATGCAATAACCACATTTTATAAAGTTGTTTAAAATAGTTCAAGGATTTGATCCATCAAAACCATGAGGAAAATAATTCACAGACACAGGCACACAACTCAAAATAAATGAACCCTAGCTCTTCTGTCCAAGGGTAAAAGACTTGGCATTATATTTATAGATACAGAATTGACCTGCTCTAAACATTTCACAGTAACATTCTCTAAGACCCGTTTTGAAGTTTGATTTCCTGATTAGCCTTCAGGGGGAGAATTTCCACTGTTTGACATTATGACATGTTCTGAGTGATGCTCCAAGGTAGATCCTGTCACAGAAGATGGCTCCAGACAAAATTAAGTTCTATTCAACCGCAACAACTAGATAGGAAATTCAACCTCAGAAACATTCATTGACAGTTCCAATGCCTAAATTGTTCCTGTCACTGTATTGCATGTGATAGTAGATTTTAAGTATTTTTTAGAGATTGTGGGGGTGCCGCTATGTTCCCCAGTCTGGTCTCAAAGTTCTAGGCTCAAGCATTCCTCCCACCTCAGCCTCCTGAGTAGCTGCGACCACAGGCACAGATTTCAATTGATAAAATGTAACCCCAGTAAAAATCAGAATATATCGTCTCTAATCTGAGAAAAGACGGGCATGTCTGACAGACCACAGAGTCCCAGAATCCGTCTGAACAAGCCACTTCCTCATGTGTCTCTAGTGAAAAGATAAATGCTGGCGAGCAGCATCAGACCCACCAGGAGTGTCTGGGTTGTACAGAAAGCGTGATAAGAAGCCCTCTGATTGCACACGTGTTTGCTTACGAGCTTGTAGCCTCTTCTGTTTAAGCTTCAGGTATTTGAACGTCAACCATTCTTTTAGCCTCTGTGAATAACCGTCATGTCACAAACACTAATGGTGCTGGTGACAGGGGTCCTTAGCAGTGGTGACTGTTTCTAGGACCTGCACTTTTTTCTAGGACCTCTCTTCACCTCATGGATGTTAGGTGTTTGATCCTCTCAGTGGCTATTTGAGGAAGATGCCACTATTATCCCCACTAGACGCATGAAGACACTGAGAGGTAAAGAGTTTACGTAAGTTTTCAAGTGTACACGTTATTACATGGGCCACGCTGTAGGACCTGGACGTGGTAGTAATAGCAGAGTACAGAGGACCCCACACAGAGCAAACAAGAGTGATGGTAACTGAAGCAGAGGGAGGCAACCAAGTCTGCTGGGAAGGCAACCATGGGAGAGAAACTTGAACTATGTGATTCTGGACAAATTAATTAACTTCTCTGGGCCTTAATCTTACCTATTGTACAGAGTTTTAAGGAGAATGAAATGGAAAAATATTCTGAAATGCCTGAGCAGACACTGGTGAAAATGTTCCTTGGAGCTGAGCTTGGAGCTTTCCTCCAGTTTTAACAGTACGTGTGGGTAGCGCCCCCTGCTGGTGTGTAACAAGCTTATAAATCTCCATAAACAGCTACTTTAAAAGATGATTTAATCTGTATAATACAGGAATTTTGTTTTTTCTTAATTACAGAAGACATGCATCTCCTCAAAAAATCGCATATTCTTGGGGTTCTAAAAATTAAATTACACATAAGCATTGTAGTTTATATTTTCATATTTCCTACTTGCCGCTTAACAATCCTATGAAGTAGTTATCAGTCTCCAATAACCTCCGTGGGTTTAGATTAACTGTCTTCTCCAAGACCACCCATCTAGTGACCAAATTCCACCTTTTGGCATCAAGTCTCACACTCTCCCAATTATTTTAAAATTCTGTTTTATTTAAAGGTTTAGAACTGTTGGCTCCCCACTCCATGGTTTTCCAGAATATAAATGTTGCTTCAAATGTTCTTATAGACCCCAAAATATTATTTTTCTTAAATGAAAAAAATGGCTATGTCAGTTCAACAGAGATGAAATCTATTTTTTACTTAACTTTTTAAGGAGGATTAGCTAGATTCTCACCCAATTTTGCCATACACTCTCACTGCTGTACAGTTCTCACTCAGTGCAGACCCGAGAGCTGGCCAACGGTGTTTACACTCCCGCCCCTCTGCGCTTCCACAGAGGAAAACTGTGTAGAAGATTCTCCTGCGGGAAACTCACAGCCAGGAAAAAACACACACTTGAGCAGGCTTCTCTCGGCTTGGACTTTTCTGTTTAGACTGGCTTACAAGTGCGACCTTCAACTAATGTAGAGTGCGTTGGGGGGTGTTGCTTTTTGGTCTTTTTTTTTTTTTTAGGTTTTTAGAAGTTGTTAGTTTTTCCACTGTTGGGAACTTTGTTCCAGTTATTCAGGCCACAGGTGAAATATTTGTCTTTGTTAATTAAAGAATGTTCAGCCCAGGGTGTGCCTCTTCGAAAACCGGGCTTTCCTTCCCTGCAACTCTCCCTTGGACACAGTCCATCGTTCAAGATAGTTTCTGTGAGACTTGCTGCATTAATCCTACAGCAGGATATTCTACAGATGGAACTGTAAATAATCTTAAATGGTCCTTTCAAATTAAAGTATATAACTGCAGTTCCATCATGGGTGACTGCCACCCCCAAAGCACCAAAATTGGTTCTAAATCATGTATCCTCTGCACAGCTCTGTGGTTCCCACATATCTCTCCAGCACGCCTCTGCTCCCAAGTGTCTCTCCAGCACGCCTCTGCCCTCAAGTGTCTCTCCAGGACGCCTCTGCCCCCAAGTGTCTCTCCAATATGCCTCTGCCCCCAAGTGTCTCTCCAGGATGCCTCTGTCCCCAAGTGTCTCTCTAGGATGCCTCTGTCCCACACTCTTGCAAGCTGGGATCGAGGAGAGAGTGGGGGTGACCAGAAAGTTGAAAAACTCACCTGCAGTGGATTACACAGTCATATGTCCATCATCACTTCACCCTTAACAATCACTACTCAGTACTGTACAGTCACACAGGGAAGGAATAAATGGTAAAGTTATATCCATATAGTTCCTTAATCTTTCAGTATTTTTAATTCTATTAGCATTATTTGGACATAATTATGTTATGATTCAATTACTAATATTATATTTCATCCTTGACAATGGATCCTTGCTATGAAAATAATTCACTGTGATACTAAGTATTATACATAGTGTTAAAAAATCATATCTGGTGGCAAGCTTTACTAAGATACAGAAGAATTCAGGGCAAGAAGATACAGTATTGATCTGTAGACTCAAAATTGACAGTTGGAATTTCTATTTCAACATAGCTACAAAATTGAGATGTGTTCAGAGGCCATCGTTTCTGTCAAATTTCCAGATGGGTTTTAGGAATGTGAAGCTCATCTTTTCATCTCTCTACCTTCATATTTCAAAGGTTGTGTTTCAGTGAAATCTCAAATGTGCCAGCAGGAAGTGGTGTCAGTGACTCACAGGATAAAATCGCCTCTTCCCTGTGAGTCAGGGCCGAGCCTATTCCCTTACACAATCCTGGGGACTGCGCGTGGGAGAGGCTGAGTACCGTCACTGGAATGGGGATAGCGCTGAATGTCGTGGGCTCTGATGCACCAAGAAGTGGTTGCCCAATTGCCAGACAGGATGCCAGATGGAGAAAATGTCCTTACTACATACGGTTCCTTTTGATCCTGCTTTCTAATGGTCACACTGAGGGGCCTACCTACCAGGAGGCCAGTGGAGAGGGCTGGGGTCCTGGGACCGGCTGGCCAAGCCAAAATCAATTGCAAATCAATTGCAAATATCAATTTCAAATATCAGGGTAAAGTGATTCCTCTGGAAAATAACCAAGCAAATGAAAATGATCCCAAATAAAATGAGATAGGTTATGCAATGAAGAGAATTCACCTTATTTTCCAAAGGTTAGCCTTCTAGAATATTTGGAACAGCAGACTCACAATGAATCATAGCACCTGCCCAGCCCAAACGGATAGTGAATTCCGCTTGGTCCACACTTTTCCTGTGGTCACACAGCAGCCTACTCATGGGCTGTTAGTTTTCTACCTTCTTCCACGGCATCTGTAATTTTAGGATTTGTCTGTGATGCAACAGGCTTGTTAGGTCTTGTGTACTTTCAAGGAGAGAACACGCCTTCCTTGTTTTTGCCTGTCTTCTTATTTTAAAGTAAATTCCTCTATATGGTCTTGCTCTACCTTGGTTAAAATAATTGTAAATTCTTTATCACATCAAGTATTGAAAAGGTCTACTATCAGCACTTTCCAGTAACAGCCTACTTTTCAGAGAATATATAAACGTCTACATGTATTTATAGATGCAGAGAAAACTAACCTTGCCTTCTACCAGGAGTGATTCCATTCCTACAATTTTTTAAATTGTAGGAATTAAAACCTACCTTACCTCAGAACTAACTTTCCTTAAGAGCTAGACACAAAAACTAACTATAACTGTTTGAGATAGAACATCATGAAATCTGTTATTTCATAACAGATTAAAAAATAAGTATTTCTTTTCATTTTGAGTTTAAAAGAGCCATAGGTTCTTCTTTGCCAAGTGGCAAAAGAGATTTAATGTCCATAGTTTCTAACTCATAGGTATTAAATCATATCCTGCAATTTTGGAAACACCTAAGGAATTTTACTTTATGATAATATATAACAGCTTATGAAAACATAGTTTGGGTTAACATTGGTGACCTTGACTTCAGTGTCAGGCACATTTGCATCTCTGGGGCTCCTCATGGCACTCGGGTGGGAAGGGCTTTGTTACAAGCTGATGAAAAGAAAAGAGGACAGCAGCTCACATCATAAATCTCCAGCTGGAGCTGTCCATATGCACAATATTGAGTAAGAAAGGAAAACTGATGTCAAAGGCTGTTCCTGCCCAAAACAGAATTAATGGGGCTGGACATCTGGGACATGTGAGGACAGGACAGAATTCATAGGTGATGCCAAGTTTCTGGCCAGAAAACACCAAGGAGGATGGTGCCATTAAAGAGTAGAAAACAGAGGCAGGAGTGCAGGTCTGGGGGGCCTTCGGTCCTGAAGGCACGAAGGGAGGGCAAAGGGAGTGAATGAATTTGGGCTTTAAGTTCATGTACAAGTTTTATCAACTCATATTTATGAGGCAGTTGACAATACAGATCTTGAGCTAAAGAATAAGAGAGGAGTTGAGGAAGTCTCTTTGAACATCCTAGGAGGAGATAATACCTTTAAAGGCATGGGAGTCATTCAAATGTTCCCAGAAAAACAGAGTGGAATGGAAAATAACAGTAAGGGAAGACAGATGTGGCTAAGGAAAGAGCAAAGGAAATTGGAGGAAAAAAGAAAGTTCTGTGTTGTGAAAGCCAAGGTAGTAGGTATGTAGAAGGAGGCGTCGGGGTTCAGCAAGGCAAGGATCAAAGATCGCGCTCATGGCTCCATCGTCAAGAAGAGTCATCAGTATTTGATGCAGATGGTGCTAAAATCAGCAATAAAATTTGCTCACCTGATTTTTTAAAACACTTTTATTGGTTTTATATTTCACTTATCGTTAATGTTAGTTACATTTGTCTTGATAACTCAAGCTCTGATTATTCAAAGTGCGAATTAAGGGTGGCAATGTGTTAAAGCAATAAAAAGGTCAGTGGTTCTCTAACAGAAGCAATTTTGCTGACCAGATCGGAGATGTTTGGCAATGTTTGGAGACTGTTGTCAAGCTTAGGGGGTACTACTGACATCTAGTGGGCAGAGTCCAGGGTTGCTGCAGAATACCCCGCAGGGCACAGGGCAGCCCCCCACAACAAAGCACTACTTAGTCCTAATGTCAGTGGAGCCAGGGGTGGAAACCCTGCCGCAGACTCAGGGGCTGCGGAATCCAGTTCTATCTCAGATGCTCTTTTCATTCCCTTGCAATGGAGTTTCCGTATCGCCGAAAACTGGGTCAAGGGATAGAGGGTGAGATGGAGTTTGGACTGATGATAGTACTCTCTCTCCCACTGGATATCCATCACTCAACCCTATCACTGCTGGATATCCATCACTCAACCCTATCACTGCTGGATATCCATCACTCCACCCTATCACTGCTGGATATCCATCACTCCACCCTATCACTGCTGGATATCCATCACTCCACCCTATCACTGCTGGATATCCATCACTCAACCCTATCACTGCTGGATATCCATCACTCCACCCTATCACTGCTGGATATCCATCACTCAACCCTATCACTGCTGCATATCCATCACTCAACCCTATCACTGCTGGATATCCATCACTCCACCCTATCACTGCTGGATATCCATCACTCCACCCTATCACTGCTGGATATCCATCACTCCACCCTATCACTCAACCCTAATCCCTCTCTGCCTCTGTCTGAAACACACACCCACAAATAGTGCAGATACACTCAGGTCGTGGGAGGCATACCATCAGTGAAAACAAATACAGTAAGAGACAAATATGAGAAAGAGGAAAATTAATAGACTTTATCAGAAACAACAGAATTGAATTCTCAAAAACCATTACTTAACCTGAAAATAGTTTGCTTCTCAAGTACCTGTTTAAAGAACAGCTGGTTGAGTAAAATATAGTGGTAAGGACACTGAATAAAATACCAGTCAAGTCATCTATTTAACACATGTTTATTGAATGTTTAATATGAACCTAACACAACACAATGGCAAAGGTGAGCACAGCCCGAGCAAGGAGCGGAGTGCAGTGTGGGGTGACTGGGACCACAGGACTCAAGGGATGGGAAGGCCAGAGAGGGAGGGGCAGGGTTTCTGGAGAAGACTTACTCTTTTTGTTAAGCCTTGAAGAATGAGAACTTTTACTAAAAGTAAAGAGTGATTTGGGGGCCTCCACAGGCGTATTGAAACTTGGAGTTTCACCTGCTATTCCTCCTCTGTAAACCTGTTTCTTCATTTGTAAAATGGGAACAACAGTCCTTTTCCTGTCTAAAAAGGCATTATTGTAAGAACCAAATGAGGCGTTTTGTAAACATCCATTCTGATGGTGATGATAGTGATGACACTAGCTCTAATTTCAAAGGTGCTTTTTATTATTTTCTATTATCATATATACATTAAATCCATCTTTCTTTTATAAAGATGAGACATTGAGACTCGGTGTGATAAATCTTTCTGAAAGTTTAAATTAAAAAAAAAAACTGGGACATGAAATCTGTTTTCTATACACTATGCCTCTTAATACAAAACTATGAAGTTTGACATAAATGTGTGGGTATCCATCAGCTTCATTCCTCAAATTCAAAATTGAGAATTTCTGACCTAAGAAATTAAGGGTTAGCATTTTTTCTGGACAATTAACAAATCACTCTGAGTGTTACAAATACTGTCTTTGTAAATGAAATCATTACTTTAACCTAGAATGCAACTGAACCTTTATCTGCATTGTACCTAGACACCAGGATTACCCAAACTGCATTGCCAGAGGACACTGAGTCTGTCATATTACTTAATTCTTTCAAAGGTTCCAGAGTTGCCACACCAAGGCAATGGCTGTCAGACCCCTCCCTGGCCTGTCTATTGCACTGTTGGGAGCCTTCCCATTGCCTTCCAATGGAATGTCCCCAATAGCAGTTACAGCCAAATTAATCAGATACTTTGCATAGGCCTGTATTCAAAGTGAGAACTGAGACATGAGGAAGCCATAGCTTTATCCAGTCTCTTTGAAGAGAATGTCTTACTTGTCATTTGCCTCTCTTGGGTGTCCACTAACTTGTAAATAGAAAATTATTGTGCAAAAATAGAAAGAAAGCATTCAAATTCAATTTTTCCAAATGGATTGCATGAGGATTGTATTTTTTTTTTTAATCATGTTTACTTTCTCACTGTTAATAGGAATGGCTGTAGATTCCAGCTTGGTTCCTTATGGATACCATATCCAACTCACAATAATATAAAAAAATGAGTATCCTTCTCCTTGGTTGTTTTACTTAACATACACCTTAGAAAATACAGAAATAAAGACCCCAGTCAAATGACTTCAATGTCTGATTTATAATAAAATTCATGTCCTGGGAACTGTGTTGATTGAAAATAATAAATGGTAAGTAAAAATCCAACATATTTTGGCACAGCTTAAAAGAAAAGTCCTGTGTTTTGTGTGCCTAGTTTTGCATGAAGAGTCAGAAAGTCCACTTCTATATATGTCATCCCTAAAACAAGTTCTAAGCCCTGGGACAGCCCCAGACTACTCTGGAACTTCTGTATTGGAACCTATAATTTTTATTATGTCCCTGCTAACCCTAAGATCTACTGGTTCTTTAGCCATTGTCACAGAGTGACCTTGCCATTTAATATCTCCAACTTGTTTTAAGGTGTTTGACTTCTCTGAGCCTTAGTTTCTTTGTTCATCTAAACTTAGCTAATCACATTCACCTTGTACAGTTACTTGAAGAAGTAAATGAGATGATGTGTGTAAAGCACGTAGCACACAGCACGGGGGGCACACGGGAGGCATTTAGTGAGTGTTAGTTCCCCACCCACTTCCTGGATCTGGGTTCCAGTGCTGAACCAGGCACCCCCGTTACCCAAGCTGCTCCCGTGGCAAGACCATGTAGAAGGCACTTACCTAGGATGCCAGAGTCAAAACCCAGACAGATAGGCCTGTGATCATGCTTTCTGCCAAGATCTGTCAGCAAGACAATTGTCTCACTGGGCCCTGGGCTTCTCATATTGCCAAGAAAGAATATTTATTCTGCTTGCATCACTATCAATCATTGCGGGAAGGAGACTGTCATTTAGGAATAAGCTCAAAATCCCATTTGGGCATGAATAAAAAGTTTGACCTTAGATAAAGAGCCCCTAAACAGAACTGCAGAACTAAAGATAAAAACTTCTCTGGAACATTCACAAGATTAAAAAAGATGATTCTGCTCTGAAATTACAGATTATTTAGAGAAATATTATCCAGTTTGGGGCATCTTAGTTCTTTTCATCTAATTTTCAGTAGGCTAAAGGTAGCAGAAAAGCAGGGGGCATCTCTTTCGGGTTAGCACTCCTTTCCTGTGGGAACTTGGCCTACAGCCTCCAAATCTATAAAACAAGAACAGCAATACCAAACAATAAATTTAAATAAATTTAGAAGTACTGCATGTGTTAAGGGTGGAGGGCAGAACTCCCCCCCCCAGTCATATAAATTTCACAAAAAGTAATGATAAAATATATGCTAAAATTTAAAATAAATGTCTCTTTTGAAGGACAGAATTTGGGGAAAGCATTTCTAGGTTATACGTTGTGTTTGGTAACACAATCTCAGAAATAATAGGTGGCCGTTCCTTTTGTCATTTGCTTTAGAACGAGATGACAGGACCTGCATAGAGATTGGGATATGAAACATGAAACAGGAACTCTGCTAGTGGCAGAGAAATATCCAAACAGACTGGGAAAACAGAAACTGACCTAACTCATTTGGAAATGGGCTTGGTGGCTGATGAAATAGGTGGACTGTAATTAAGTAATGCAATAAAGGAGGTAAGTACTTTCATGACAACAAAAACACACACAGCACACACACCAGTGGGCAGTAAGCAGGTTATTCATAGGCCTTGCTGTCTCAGATTAGAATATTCAATGAGACGCCCAGAACAGACAGTTGCATTGTTCAGATGCAACCTTACAGGTGCAGGGGCAGTGCTAAGCCATTCTGACCTCTAGGTTCATTTCCAGCTCTAGGAAGATTGTCCTCTTTCTAATTTTATTCTTTCCACACAACCCTCAAAACAGAGAGTGAAGCTACATTCTTCACCAAGAATTTTCTAGCAACTCATTCTTAGCTCAGTTTTGGCAGAGAAACCACAGATCCGGTTTCACTTACGTTCCTCCTCTTAGCTCTGCACAATATGCGTCTCATTAGCTCTCCCAACCCTGAGATAAGGCGCGTGGAGATGATAATTTAACTGTCACATCCTGCACAGCTAGAGCTGCTGGGGCTGGGGGCTTTGCTCATTGCAACTCAGGGAAGAATGTGAGAATGGTGGTAACTTTCATTTCCTTATGCAAATATTCACATAGAACTTCAAACTCTTCTTAAGGTTTAAGAAATTAGAAATGCTTTTTTAAAATCAGAAATAAAAGGAATTTTTTTCCCTGCTTACGATAACTAAATCATATTAAATTAAGAAGACTGGCGTTGAAACCCTTCCCCATCCTGGCGCGTGAAGGTAGCAGAGGTGCAGAACGCTCGGGAGCTCCCCGACGACCGGGCTGGAGCACCTGCCAGGGCCGGGGGACGGGGGGGGGGGGGGGTGGCTGCGGAACCCCCCGCAGCTCTTCTGCTCCGAGTACCCCGGAACGGTTTTAATTCTTTCCCGTCTGGAGCGCCAGCCCAGGTGGCCCCGGCACAGATCAGCTCCCAGGGCAACCTAGTCAGGCTAGAATTTAGAAAACTGAGTGCAAGGCTGAAGAGGGAAAGCATTTCCTTAAAAAAGGGAAGAAAAGAAAAGAAAAGCCTCTGTGCACGAGGTCCAGTCTCTACTCTCCACCCTCCAAAAAGAAAGACAAAAATATGAAATGTCAACAGTGCTTTCTCACACTTTGGATTTCTAGTATTGGCAAATATTCGGAAGAAAAAGCAAAATCTTCTCAACAAGGTTTTATGTTGGAGATACATGAATTCACCCATAACCTATACCCAACAATTCAGCAATGAAAAGCATTTTCCTGCCGATCCGCTGCTCCTAGCCCCACCACAAGGACAGACCCTCATAGCAGAGAGACCTCAATTTACATGCGGTGCACCCGGACCCCTCAGACAAGCCCGCACTTGTCAAATGACCAGAGAAAAGGGCCGTCCTGTCTCCTCTTTGCGGGCGGCGGGAGCGAGCCGCAGGCTTACCCAGGCAGAGCCGCAGCGCGAGGAGCCGGCCGGCGGTGCGCGTCTCCATGCTGCGGGCGCGGGGCGCGGGACTGCGGGGCGCAGAGAGCCGGACGCGGATGCTCGGGCTGCGGGACTGCGGGGCGCAGAGAACCGGACGCGGATGCTCGGGCTGCGGGACTGCGGGGCGCAGGTGCTCAGGCTGCGGCGGCGGCTGGACTGCGGGGCGTGAGGGCTCGGACTGCGGCGGCGGCTGGACTGCGGGACGCGGGTGCTCGGGCTGCGGCGGCGGCTGGACTGAGGGGCGCGGGTGCTCGGGCTGCGGCGGCGGCTGGACTGCGGGGGGCGGGTGCTCGGGCGGCAGCGCCAGTGGCGGCAGGAGCGACCTGGCCGGCTGGCCGGCGGTGGCTGGAGCGCAGCGGGGAACCTGTAGGCGCCACGCGTCGGCCTTTTCCCTCTGCCACCGGGGCTGTCAGGCCAACTGAGCTCAATTGTTCTCACAAGCGACCTTTATAACTCTGGCCGCGGTGTACGGAAAGTGTCCAGAATTTCATAACCGGTCCGGGGGAATGGCCGGAGGCCTGTCCGATGTCATCCTGCCTACTGGAGCACCTGGGAGTAGTGGCTGAGGAATGAGAACCGTCCTTCGGGTGGACCAGGACTCCTCCCCGAACTTTTCCATCTCCTTCTGGACTCAAGCAGGAGGAGTGGGGATCATGGACCAGATGGGTGGGTTTGCTCTGTGGGGTCACCTGCCGGGTAGTGGCTGGTTTTAGTTGCTCAGGGTGACAGACGTAACTTCAACCAGTGCGTCTTCTGGCCTGGGAGGCGGTTCCCAGGACGTGTGTGTCACCTCCTAACCTGAGCCATCAGCTGTCCGGGCTGCAGCCCTCTGCTGTGTCCCCGCGCCCCGCACCTGCCTGCTTAGCCCGTCCGTGTCCAGTGTGGCTCACACGTTCACCCCCCAAAGTCCAGTAGCTATGAAGAAGAGTCCTACGTTATTTTTTTTCTGTTCTGCTTATCGTCTGCAGCATGCGGCTTTTAATGTAACTTCCCTAAACAGCGCCTTAATCCTGTACAAAATCTTTCAGTGACGCGCCCTTTGCGTTTTGGACAAAGCCTGCCCCAAACACGAACCCAGTCAGCGTTTTCCGCCTCAGCTCCACTGCTGGACAGACGATCGCCTTACCCCTGCAGGTGGGCAAACTCACCTCTCCTCGACCCCCTTCCCAGCCCTTGCTCTTGCAGTCACATTTGGGGCTTATGGGCACCTTTTACTGGAACTAGTCAAATTCTACCTATGTTTATGGTTCTCCTCAAGGGCCTGGATTTCTTCTTCTTCTTCTTCTTTTTTTTTTTTTTGTAGAGACAGAGTCTCACTTTATCACCCTTGGTAGAGTGCTGTGGCATCACACAGTTCACAGCAACCTCCATCTTCTGGGCTTCCGCGATTCTCCTGCCTCAGCCTCCCGAGCAGCTGGGACTACAGGCGCCCGCCACAACGCCCGGCTATTATTTTTTGGTTGCAGTTCGGCCGGGGCTGGGTTTGAACCCGCCACCCTCGGTATATGGGGCCGGCGCCCTGCTCACTGAGCCACAGGCGCCACCCAAGGGCCTGGCTTTCTGAGCTTACAGTGGCCTCTTTCCATTCTGATCTGGGACAGTTTTTATTGTCTGTCGTCCTCCTGCACTCATAGAATTTTACATCTGATAGAACTTGTTGTAGTATTTGCCTTTTTTGTTTGTAAGACACATGCTCAGCTCTGTATGTCCAGGGACATAAAGTGTCATCCTTTTTGCTGCCTTCCCCTGCAGGCACTAGGAGGAGTGAGTCAATTTAGCAGTATTCATTTGAATATACAAAGTACATATTTGAATAGAAAATGGAATCTAATGAATATTATTACCTTCTTACCTTTCTAGTCCTTCTTATTCCCTTTCCTTGGCTTCTTTCTTCCTTGCCTCAAGGCCCGTTGATATCCAGAAGGCTCATATTGGAGACAGATACTTCATCCTTCCTACAGTGGTTAAGATTTAGCTCTGTGCATGTGAATCCTTGGGCAAATTATTTACTCTCTCTTAGTTTCCTCTGATGAAGAACAGGATGACAGCATCTATCTCACAGAAAGGTGAGGAAAGTGCTCACAGCACAGTGCCTGCCACACAGTGCTCTTGAAAGGTGCCTCTTATTATATGTGAACACTGATGTTTAGGATGCTGGTACTTGGTAAGTGGTAGATATATATGTGTTAGAGGTAGGCTGGGTTCCTGACTCTAGTTTCTCCGTCCAGTAGGAAATCAGGGAGTAAGTGACTTCTCATTTAGTTGCTCTTTTGTAAAAGGACACATGGAACCAAGGAAAATGACTCTAACAATGGTTTTAGTTTCACGGAGCATTGGTAAGGATCAAAAGTTTAGTAAGTTAGAATTAGGAAAAAGGAGCGCTAATTATATAATGGCTTTTGTCCTACTAGTTGGATTTGGAAAATAAAAATAGCTCAAGTGTGTTGAGGAATGAAAGAAGAATTCAAATGGATAGGGTGTCAACTGGGAGCATCTCCTATTTTGCACCGTGAGGCTGGTAAGAATGAGGCTACTTGCAAGGAATGACAGGAAGAAGAATTACCAGTCCTGATTAATGGCTTGTTTTATTAAGTATAGTGTTGTGCTTTATGCTAAAAAGAAAAATAAGTGCCAATGAGATGGGAAAATGGGGTCATCTGACAACAATTTTGACAACAGTCAACTCGATGGCATTGATATTTGGGAAGGACCTTTTTTCATTTGGTGGTTGATGCCTGCGAGCATGAGATACATCATCGTGAATAAATTCTTGCTCTTGTCTCAAAATTTTCCACAGCAGTGTGCTCTCCTGAAGACTGATTTCATTAGAAGTGAAGAAATATTTTCTTCACTGGTTCTGTGTTTACTCAATTTTCTAGCCATTAGTTTTTGAGAATGACTCCATCATGACACATCAGGGAAGACTTGCTACTGCCTCCGCAAAATACTGTTCTTTTATTTTAATAATTGAGAATAATTTTCATTAATTGTTCATGTAAATATGTATATGTAATATGAAGTACAATCATAATCCGTCTTAAAGGAACAAAGTCTATTTGAAGATAGAGCAGTTTAGGAAGAAAATAATAAAGGAATGTAAACTTTTCCAACTAGAAATTGATTTTAAAACATCAGCCAGATCAACAATTTCCAACATACAAGGTATTAAAGTTTCTTTCCCAACAGTTAATACACCTAAATGTTATCTATGGACTAAATATATATATATATTAAAAATACTATTTTAAAAATATATTGCATATTGCATATTGTGACTAGTCAAATACATTCATTTTAAGTTGATACTGAATTCATGATGGCTTTGTGGCATGTGTTTTTAATTGACATATAACCAACATATAAGCACTATTGAGAGTGGAGAGGTCCTTTTAGTAGAAAAGCTAGGAAATCCTGACTGGAAATACAAACATACAGGCTCTAAACTGGTTCCAGCACTAAACCCAGTGTGGAGGCTGTCAGATCAGGCCCTGGGCCCTACCCAAAGAGCAAGCATTCAGCCTCAGACAAGGGCTTTTAAAGCCTTAAAATTCTTCCATCTCTTGTATTTCCATGTTATAGAAATTTTACATTGTATTTTTATATCAAAAATAAATTAAGCAATTTGTACAACGTCCTTCAGCTCATAAACAGCAGAGATGTATTCAAGTTAGGCAGCCTGGCGAACGCTTACTCTTTGCCACTGTACTGTATTGCTTTAATCTGTAATGTCCAGCGACCCTAAAGCACAGGGGTTGTTGAACATACAGTGCTCTCATATATTTTATTAAAATGCCTATTTCTGGAGCTCTCTAGTTTCAGATTACTTGCAATGTGTGTTCATATTCCTTTGCGGACGGTTTTCTTTCCTTAAGAGGCATTCTGTTGTTGCCTTCCTAGTAAGGCAAAACTCGTGTGTGCCAATCTTTCAGTTTCCATCTCCAAAGCATTTGCTAATCTTACTTTTTTATTGTCCATTGTGTTTATGAGCAATATTTTATTCTGAAAAACACCACATCAAAAGTAACATCTATGGAGTTCAACAACAGAATCCTCTACAACAGTGGTTCTCAACCTGTGGGTCGCGACCCACAGGAACTGTATTAGGGGCCACGGCATTAGGAAGTTTGAGAACCACTGCTTTAGAAAATCACTCAGTAGCCACAAGATACAAAAAGAGTTAGATGGCATTTTATATTAGGAGCCCGACTGAACCTGAAACTGCTGCCTCTTATACTTGCCATGAGTTGTACCCTAATAATAGCAGAGCCTCCCTTTCAGCCACTTATGCAAACCCACGCAGCCTTAATCACAGGCACAGTGGTGATGAGTTGGGAATGCAGCTGTACCTATTTAAAGGCTGAGTTTTCCTGTGTAGCTGACACCTAGCTGCACAGAGTTCCAATTGTCTGCATTGCTGTTGCTACTCCTTAAGCAACACTTAATAGTTAAAATGCTAGCTTTCAGAAAGCCATTCATTCAGCAAACATTTTATATCCCATGCAACCACAAAAAAATGTTTTTAATGAACACATTTAATCTAAGGAATTTTTATTTTACTAGTACATTATTTGCACGACTATGTCATGATTACAGATATGTGTTATTTTACAAGTATTTAATGTTAATGCTCTTCTCAGGTGTGGAGAAAGGACAAAATATACACGATAAATATTTAAGCTTGAAATTTTCTTGTCCTTTAATCTCCTTAAAGATATCTATATTTCTTTCCATATCTAAATATAAATAGTCTATAGGATTACCTAATTTATGCAGACCCGAGAAGTAAAATATCTAGAAGACTAAGTGGAATGTCACAAAAATTCCAGGAGTTTTTAAAATGATTGATGTGTTTTTCTCTGTTCAGCACTGTCACTAACAGACAAGTGAGACATTTCTAGTGAAGGCAATAGCTATTTAGGTTTTATTGCTGGTAATTCACAATTGACTTAAAAATGTCCCCCCAAATTACACACAAATAAGATTATACTCTAACTTGTAAGACATCTTATGCTGTAAAATAGGCTAGACACCAGTTCTCATCTATGAATGCATTTAAAATCATTTGGTCAGTTTCAGGAAAAATATTTTTTTCTTTTTTTTTAGGCAGAGTCTCTCTATGTCACCCTTGGTAGAGCCCTGTAGCGTCACAGCTCACAGCAACCTCAAACTCTTGGGCTTAAGAGATTCTCTTGCTTCAGCCTCCCAAGTGACCAGGACTACAGGCGCCCGCCACAGCCCGGCTATTTTTTGGTTATAGTTGTCATTGGTGTTCAGCAGGCCTGGGCTGGATTCAAACCCACCAGCCTACAGGAGCTGAGCCAGGAAAAATATTGATACCTGGTCTTTATCTTCCCAGAGATCCTGATTCATTTGGTCTGGGAAGGGTAGGAAAGAAGACAACTTGATGTTTTAACTAAAACGCAGGAAGGGAGAACAAATAACCTGAACCACCCTTGTCCATCCTGCTCTGGTCCTGACTCTGATTTCAGGAGGCTGCTCAGTGTCTCTGCAACCTCACGGTGCAGCTTTGCACTTCAAGGTTTCTAGTCATACAGCTTGCTTACTGCCACAGTAGGAAACCAGAACCACAACTTTCACATCTCTTGACCTGTGTGTGCCTTTAAGTACGAGCAACATTAGCCCAGCATGCAAAGGCCTTGGCTAAAATGCCCTGGAGGAACAGCACAGACACTGCCCTCAGAATACAAGAAAGTGGCTCATTTTAAAACGGGTTTCTCTTGCTTTCTAAAATCTTGACTTCTTATCTCCTAGGATCTTTACTAGGAATGTTTTCTTTTTCATTTTCCTAGCATGGCTTAAAGCTCATGAATCATGAACAAAACAGAACCCAGGGAATTTGGAGCTAGAGAACACAGATTTTGTTGTGGATTAAGAGGGTTATCTGGTTGTATGACCCAAACAACATTTATGAAGAAACTGACTTTTTCTGATGGGGAAAAAAATGTATATAAATTGAACGTTATAAAAACCAGAAAAGAAAACAATCAATTAAGCAAAAAAGACACTAAATGAATAGAAGCTCTAGGCTTTAATCCTGGCTCCCAGTGTTCATGAATTTTTTGACTTACGACCTTGCTGAACCTGTACTAGAAACTATACTGGCCTCGTTCTGTTCTTGTCTTTCATGAGACCCTGAAAGAACGTCAATAATTACATCTTACAGTTCTGATTCACTATTTTATTTAACAATAATAAGATAGTGTTAAATAAAATAGTGAATCAGAACTGTAAAATATAATTATTGACGTTAATAAACATCAGATATTTATTTAATACCAGGAGATATAAGAGAGTTAGAAAGTTAAGAAACTAATCGTGATAGTGCTGGATTCCCAAAGTGAAAGAAGGTGGGTGTTGCAAAGAAGAAGCGCAGGCATCAAGAGCAGGTGCAACGCTGAGGTCAAGATAGCAGGAATGGAGGAGAAGCTGTGGCAACAAGGAGATTACCGGTAACCTTTCAGGAGAAAGTTCAGCAGTGCAGAGAGGACAGAAGTCAAGTTACAGACACACCCCATCCTGTGTTTCTTTTAGTTCCAAATAATCTATAAAAGAAGATGGGTCATCTGTGGGCTTCAAAATGAGGATGGTTTTTGTTTGTTTTGTTTTGTGACAGAGTCTCACTCTGTCACACTGGGTAGAGTGCCATGGCTTCATAGCTCGCAGGAGCCTCAACCTCCTGGGCTCAAGTGATCCTGCCTCAGCCTCCCAAATAGCTGGGACTACAGGCACCTGCCACAATGACTACCTAGTTTTTCTGTTTTTGGTAGAGATGTGGGGATTGGGGAGTCTCTCTCTCTCTTGCTCAGGCTGGTCTTGAATTCCTGAGCTCAAGCGATCCACCTGCCTTGGCCTCCCAAACCACAGAATGAGGATGTTAATGGTATAGGCCTCTTATAAGTTGTCAAAGTGTTGGTTAAAACTGAGGAAACAGAGACAAGTCTTTCACATGGGCCTTTGTCTCATCCCTAATATATTGAAATTAATGAGATACAAAAGCTGCTATGGTGAGTTTACTATAGTATGCATATCTTACTATTTTCTGTTTAATTTGGGGGGAGCATCAAAGATAATTTTCTTCAATGTATATAAGTGCTTGTGAGCACCATTATTTATGTTTTCTTAAAAAGGTATCCTCACATATTACTATGGTGGAATTAGGGACAAATGATTCTCTGAAATTCTGTACTTAAAATCTCTCTCAATCTTTCCTTGACTCTATGGGTCTCTCTTCCTCTTCTGTCTTCCTCTACTTCACTGTTTGTGTTAGGGGGGACGGGAAGCTTGTGTGTTCAGTGAGGGTGAATAGCAGACTCTGAAGAAACAAAGCTGTGGTCCAACACGCTCAGTCTTGTCATGGTGCCATGAAACTTAAACTGATTGGATTTCAGAATGACATATGATGAGAAAAATGATGACATGAAGGAAATATCAATTGTACGGCCTCTAGACGCTGCTTTCGAGGCAACATGGCTGTCTCAGAATATGAACAGCTTCCAGCTGCTCAAACCCCTGCCGTCTCACGAGTCAACCACACAGACTCCCTGGAACACTATTAATTTTCCTTTCTCTGCAGACATGGTCTGTGATGTGCCTGCGTGTAAACAACCCTCCTTCAGTTCTCTTTCTACCTTCAAACCAAAGGAAAGAATCCCTTCTTCCTGACTCAGTGCCACTGTATGGTCAGAGTATATGAAACATGAACTTAAATGAAACCCAAAAATCTCACCAACAGAAAACTGAGCTTTATGTAAAGTTTGAGCTCATTTCCTAGAGACTTTACTGCCCCACCTACACGACAGGAAGTGCCTTCAGACTATATTTCACATATAACCGTGAGCTATAAGAGAAATGGTGGAAACTCCCCACCCTCCTTAGAGCTATTTGTAATGCCAGTTTTATTGTGAATGTTACAGCGCCCAAACATAAAACCTTCTGCTCTTTAACATATGGGTCAGATCAAGGTCTCTGGAAGTTCCAGGAAATCCTTAACTCTCCAAAATCACAAATTAATAAAAGATACTTAGAAGGGAAAAATAAATCACATTTAACAGTGGGACAAAAGAATAGGAAAGGCTTTGAGATCAGGGTATAAATTTGAGGGCTGAGGCATTAGTACTATACGAGACATTTCTACTTTTGTGACTTTTGAGTTCAAAATATTTTTATGATATTGAGCTCCAGTTGACTGGTACATTTGCTTATTTCTTGTCCTGGTCAACTCTAAAATGAATCCACTTTCTTTGCAAGCCTTCTCCCATCTCCCCAGACCACGTTAGATGCCGTGAGTAACGTCCTTACATTACATCCCAAACTTTCTCTATTGGGAAACTTATCACTTCATCACACATTGTTTCTTTGCTTCTCCCATTGAAAGCTAAGCTCCAGAAAGAAGGGGCCATTACTTTATCAATTTTATATTCTTGGTACTTAACATGGTGTCTGACACGTAATAGGTGTCCTATAAATATTTGGTGAATAAATGAGTTGATAAATATGCATTGTCCTGGAAGACCTTAAACTCACTAATGATACCATGTCATAACATATATATATATAAAATAAAATAAATATTTTATTTATATATATACCATATATACTCGAGTATAAGCTGAGTTTTTGTGGCACAAAATTTGTGCCGAAAAACCCGAACTCAGCACAAATTTTGTGCTGAAAAAACTCGGCTTATACTCGAGTATATAGGTATATATAATAATATATATAAATATATATATATATAGGTATATATAATAATATATATAAATATATATATAGGTATATATAATAATATATATAAATATATATATATAAATTCTTAGATTGTATCAGTTTTTCAGGAATGGGAAGAGACTTTTCCCAAAGGAATGTGTGATATTTCAAAAACAAGGGTAGTATTCCATGGTTTTAAACTAATTAGAAACAATTGAAAATGGTTATTAGAACTCTTTAAAATCACATCAGTTTAGAACAGGGACACGAAACCATTTATAGAGAAGAATCAAGATGGGATGAGGGTGGGGAAGAGAATAGGAAAAGGAAGTAAAGCAAGGGAGAGAAATCATCTTTATGGAATATTCATTATGTTTGAAATACCAAGCCGGGTGTGTTAATACATGTTGTATTTCTTCTTTTAATCCTCTCAACAATCTGCTAATCTTCGATTTACTGATGAGAACCTCAGGGTTAAGGAGCACATCCAGGGTCAGACAGTGATGTAGCTTGGATTTGCAATTAGCTTTGTTAGATTTCAAATCCCTGGCCTGTCTTTCTGGTGTTTCCTTGCCTTCCAGGACTTGTCTATAACTCTTCGAAGTTGCTACCATTATTGTAATAGATTATTGTTCAGAAATATTTACTCCTTTATCCCCACTTTCATGTGTGAAGGTGCTTCCCTACCTCTTGGCACTGGTTTTGGGCACAGGACTTGTTGGGCCAAGAGGATATAAGCAGATGTGACTCAAGCAAGGGTTCAAGAAGCACTTGTGGGGATGGGCTTGCTTTCTTGCACCCCTGGTGTCACCATGACAAAGAATGCCTCCTCGGCTAACCACTAGTCTCAGAGGAAGGAAGAACTAAGCCCCTGGTCCAAACCAATCCACCTCCAAGGGAATTCTAGACTCGTGAGTAAACCCAGCCCAAGTTAGGAGAGCTACCCAACTCCCTCTCTGCACTGCTTTGTCTATATTCTGCATATTTTGATATATTTTATTTTCATTTAGTTCAAAATATTGTTTCACTCCACTTGAAATTTTCTTGACTCATGTGTTGTTTAGAGATGTGTTATTTAATTATAAAATTTAGGGGAATTTTCCAGCTGTCTATCTGTTGTCGATTTCTGGTGTAGTCCCGATATTGATGTCAAGTGTTCCAAGATCATACTTTGTATGATTTCCGTTCTTTCCAGTTGTTGAGATGTGCTGTATGGCTCAGAATGTGCTCTACCTTAGTGAATGTTCCACGTGAGCGTCACAAGAATGTAATCTCTAGTGTTGTTGGAGGTGTGCTATAAATGTCGATTGCATCATGTTAATTGAGAGTGTTCTTCAGGTTGATAAATAATAAGGGACCGAAACCGAGAGCCACACTGAAATGAAGTTTATTAATCCAAAGTCTAAGGACCTCTCCAGGAAAAGCACAGCCCACAAATGTTATCTGCAGCCTGGGCTCTCCCAGAGGGGTGTGGAAACAAGGTATTCCAGGGAGAGGGCACACGGAAAAGAGGAAGGAAAGGGGAGGGGAGGCAGTGAGGCAAACAGCTGCATTCTTACAAGACTCAATTAGTGATCAGTAAATCTACATTTTACACAAGATAAGGGAGCATTCTAAAGAAAGGGAAGGAAATCAGCTTTTCAGAGTAGGCCTAGGAGAGGCTGATCTCATCTGTCCTTGGTTTGCTCTGCAGAGATAAGCTTGCAATTGACATCAGCAGTATGAAATGTAACAGAAGTCAGGATCAAAGGTTTATCTAGGCTGTGGCTTTAGGGTTATAATTGGCATCTGCTTGTTTTATAGAGACCATATATTCTGAAAGGTTTAGTGTTAACAAGGCCATTCCCTGCAAGCAACCTGTGAGGAAAGCCATTGGGAGAGGCACAGACCTTTGCTGTGAGAACCTGGCTTACGCACCAGGTCATGACAAAGGGTCATGGCTGATCATCCACCAGGAGCCTGATCAGTTCTCAGTCTGCCTTTTAGCATAAGGAGTTTTGGGAGATTTCAAGATTTTATTTTTCCTTCATAAGGTTAATTGTATCTCTACTGATTTTCTGCCTAATTGTTGAAAGAGGGGGTATTAAAGGCTCTGTTTTGCCAGTTTCTCCTCTTTTTCCTGTGTTACCAGGCATGTAAACATGCCCCAGGCTATGTCTTCTTAGAGAACTGACTCCAAGTCACATCCCTTTTTATTCCTGGGGTTTTTCCCTTGTTCTGAAGTCTGCTTTGTCTGAAATCAATACAGTTTCTCCAGCTTTCCTTTCATTTAATGTGAGGACTAAAGTCTCCTTTATCCCTTTACTTGTATTTGTCTCAAGGTTTTATACACATATTTAAAATGGGTTTCTTGTA
Organism: Loris lydekkerianus; assembly: GCA_963574355.1. Classification (NCBI taxonomy): domain Eukaryota; kingdom Metazoa; phylum Chordata; class Mammalia; order Primates; family Lorisidae; genus Loris; species Loris lydekkerianus. Next base: position 17,552 of record CAUYPK010057818.1, on the reverse strand, counting down.
GACAACATATAGGTAGTTCTATTTTTCTATCTATTTGAACAATCCCTGTCTTTTAATTGCTATATTTAGATAATTCCTACTTTAAGTGATTTTTTTATATTTTTGGATTAACATTTACCATGTTTGTCATTTTTAACTGGTTTCTATTCATTACACTCACTCCTGTTTCCCTTTTTTATCTTCTATTCTTTTTCTGTCTTCTCTGATTTTAATCACGATTATGTATGATTTTACTTTACCTTCAATATTAGTGTATCAATTACAGTACTTTAAATATTTTTAGTAGTTGTTCTAGAGCTTGCAATATACATTTTTAACTAATACAAGTGGATCTCAAACAGAATAATACCACTTCACGTGTAGGGCAACTATCTAATAACAGAGTATTTTCATATTCTCATTCTTATTCCTTATAAGACGTTGCTGCTATATTTGTATTTATCCACATGTCATAAACTCCCAATACATTGTTACTATTATTACTTTGAAAAACAATTAATGTTTAGATCAATTAGCGAGAAAATTTAAATATTTTATTTTGCCTTCATTCATTTATTCTTTGATGTTCTTTCTTTCTTTATGTAGACACAACTTTCATTTTCTTACTCTCTGAAGAGCTACTTTTTAACATTTCTTACAGTGCAAGTCCTCCAGTAATGATCTCCCTCAGTTTTTGTCTGAGAAAGTCTTGTTTTCCTTCATTTTGAAGGGTAATATCACAGCAGGTTAGAGTCTCATCATTTTAATCATGTCCTTCTACTCTGATATGGTTTGCATAGTTGGTTTGAAGTTTGGTACAGTTTTATTCTTAGTGCTCTGTAGGAATGTGCTTCTCTCATTTCTTTCAAGAGTTTCCCTTGTCAAATTTCTGGGCATAGAGCTTCATGGAGTATTCAGAGATAATCTCTTATATCTCTGTGGATTAGTTGTTATTTCCCCTTTATCATTTCAGATTGAAGTTACTAGAAATTTTACTTTTCTATTTCTAGTTAGTCTTGCCAAAGGTTTATCTATTTTATTTATTTTTTTGAAAAACCAACTCCTTCTTTCATTAATTTTCTGAATGATCCTTCTGTTTTCAATGTCATTAACCGCTAATTTAATTTTGGATATTTCTTTTCTTCTGCTGGGTTTAGGCTTAGATTGTTCTTCTTTTTCCAATTTCATAAGATGGCTTATGAGTTTGCTGATGCACTCTCTTTCTGTTTTTCGGATGTAGGAATCTGAAGCGATAAATTTTCCTCTCAGGAGACTGCTTTTGCTATATCTCACAGGTTTTGGTAGCTTGTGTCTTTATTGTTGTTATGCTCAAGGAAGTTAATGATTTTCTCTTTCATTTATTCCTGCACCCAATTGTCATTCAGCATAAGGTTGTTTAATTTCCTTCCATGCCTCAGTGGGGAGCGGTTGAACATTTTTTTGGAGTTGAGTTCCACTTTTAATGCCTTGTGTTCTGAGAAGATACAAGGTAAAATTTCAACTCTTTTGATTCTGCTGAGGTTTGTTTTGTGTCCTAAGATATGATCAATTTTGGAGAATATTCCATGGGGTGATGAGAAGAATGTATATTCTTTAGCTTTGAGATGGAGTGTTCTATATGCATCAATCAAGCACAGTTGTTCTAGGGTCTCATTTAAGTCTCATATATCTTTGTTTAATTTCTGTTTAGATGATCTGTTCAGCTCTGTAAAAGGAGTATTAAAGTCCCCTGTTATTATGGTGTTATAGGACATCATATTGCTCAGACTAACTAAGGTCTATTTCAAGAATCTGGGAGCATTTAAGTTGGGTACATAAATATTTAGAATTGAAATGTCTTCTTGTTGTATTTTTCCCTTGACCAATATGAAGTGACCATCTTCATCTTTTTTGACTTTAGTTGCTTTGAAACCACTTGTATCTGAAAATAAGATTGCAACCCCTCTTTTCTTCTGAATTCTGTTTGCCTGAAAAATTGTCTTCTAACCCTTAACTCTGAGTTTTAATTTGTTTTTTGAGGCTAGATGTGTTTCCTGCAGACTGCAAATGGATGGCGTGTGTTTTTTAATCCAATCAGTCAATTTATGCCTCTTCAGTGGGGAATTCAAGCCATTAACATTTATTGAGATAATTGATAAGTATGGTAGTATTCTATTCATCGTATTTTGTGAAAGTCCATTGCTTAGTTTTATCTTTTGTGTCATTGTGGAAGTGAGGTTCTATCCTTTAATTTCTGGGTGCTTACTTTGCTGGTGGCCCATTGTGATGGTCAGTGTGTAAAACAGGTTGGAGTATTTCCTGTAGAGCTAGTCTTGCTGTGGCAAATTTCCTCAATGTTTGCATATCAGTAAAATATTTGATTTCCCCATCAATTTTAAAGCTTAGCTTAGCAGGATATAGAATTCTGGGCTGGAAATTGTTCTGTTTAACTAGATTAAAGGTAGATGACCATTGTAATCTGGCTTGAAAAGTTTCGTTAGAGAAGTCTGCAGTCACCCTGATGGATTTGCCTCTGTACGTCAATTGGCGCTTACTCCTGGCAGCTTGCAAAACCTTTTCTTTTGTCTTGACTTTGGACAGGTTCATCACAATGCGTGTTGAAGAAACTCTATTTGAGTTGAGGTGACCTGGGGTCCAATATCCCTCTGAAAGGAGTGTGTCAGAATCTTTGATGATATTTGGGAAATTTTTACTTATAATATTCTCTAATATGGCTACCAGTCCTCTGGGGCATTCTTCTTCCCCTTCTGAGAAATGGATAAATATTTGGAATCACACCCTCTCCATAGACTTAGACAGGAAGAAATAGATCTCCTGAATAGACCAATTTTAAACACTAAGATCAAAGAAACAATAAAAAAAAGTCTCCCAACAAAAAAATGCTCTGGTCTGAATGGCTTCACACCAGAATTCTATCAAACCTTGAAATAAGAGCTTATTCCCACACTGCAGAAATTATTCCAAAAAAAAAAAATGAGGAGGAAGGAATCTTCTCTAACACATTCTATGAAGCAAACATCACCCTGATACAAAAATCAGAAAAAGACTCCACTAAAAAGGAGAACTTCAGACCTATTTCACTAATTAATATAGATGAAAGAATTCTCAATAAAATCCTAGCCAACAGATTATACCTTATCATCAAAAACATCATACATCATGGTCAAGTAGGTTTTATTTCAGGGATACAAGGCTGGTGTAACATACACAAATCCAGAATCATTATTCACCATAGCAACAGAAGCAAAAACAAAGGCCATATGATCCTCTCAATAGATGCAGAAAAAGCATTTGATAAAATCCAGCATCCTTTTCTAATTAGAACACTGAAGAGTATAGGCATAGGTGGTACATTTCTTAAACTGATGGAAGCTATCTACAACAAACCCACAGCTAATATTTTACTGAATGGAGTTAAACTGATAGCTTTTCCACTTCGACCTAGAACCAGACAAGGTTGTCCTCTGTCACCATTAGTATTCAACATAGTGATGGAAGTTCTAGCCAACACAATTAGGTAAGACAAGGAAATAAAGGGCATCCAAATGGGAGCAGAGGAGGTCAAACTCTCCCCTCTTTGCTGACGATATGATCTTATATTTACAGAAGCTCAAAAACTCAACCACAAGACTCATGGAAGTCATCAAAAAATACAGTAATATGCCAGGATATAAAATCAATGTCTACAAGTCAGTAGCCTTTGTATATGCCAATAACAGTCAAGATGAGAAGCTAATTAAAGACACATTTCCCTTCACCATAGTTTCAAAGAAAATGAAATACCTAGGAATATACCTAACAAAAGAGGTGAAGGACCTCTATAAAGAAAATTATGAAACTCTAAGAAAAGAAATAGCAGAGGATATTAACAAATGGAAGAACATACCATGTTCATGGATGGGAAGAATCAACATTGTTAAAATGTCTATACTTCCCAAAGCAATCTACAGATTTAATGCCATCCCCAACATCGTACTTTCAAGACTTGGAAAAAATAATTCTTCATTTTGTATGGAACCAGAAAAAAATCTGTATAGCTAAGGCAATTCTTAGCAATAAAAACAAAGCCATGGGCATCATCATACCAGACTTTAGGCTATACTACAAGGCCATAGTGATCAAAACAATATGATATTGGCACAAAAATAGAGACATAGACATTTGGAATCAAATAGAAAACCAGGAAATGAAACTAACATCTTACAGCCACCTAATATTCGATAAACCAAACAAGAACATACACTGGTAGAAAGAATTCCTATTCAATAAATGGTGCTGGGAGAACTGGATATACACATGTAAAAGACTAAAACTGGATGCGCACCTTTCTTCATTCACAAAAATTGATTCAAGATGAATAAAAGACCTAAATTTAAGGCATGAAATGATAAAAATCTTCAAAGAAAGTATAGGAAAACACTTGACAATATTGGCCTAGGGAAAGAATTTATGAAGAAGACCTTCATGGCAATTGCAACAACAACAAAAATATACAAATGGGACTTAATTAAACTGAAAGGCTTCTGTACAGCTAAGGAGACAACAACCAAAGCAAATAGACAATCTACCCAATGGGAAAGGATATTTGCATATTTTGAATTAGACCAAAGCTTGATAACTAGGATCTATAGAGAACTCAAATTAATCCACATGAAAAAGACAACAATCCCATATATCAATGGGCAAGGGAGATGAATAGAACCTTCACTAAAGAAGACAGATGAATGGCTAGGAAACATATGGAAAAATGCTTTTTGTCCGTAATTATTAGAGAAATGTAAATCAAAACCACCCCAAGATATCACCTAACCCCAGCAAGAATGGCCCACATCACAAAATCTTAAAACTACAGATGCTGGCATGGATGTGGAGAGAAAGGAACACTTTTACGCTGCAGGTGGGACTGCAAACTAATACAACCTTTTTGGAAGGAAGTATGGAGAAACCTCAAAGAACTCAAGCGAGAACTCCCATTTGATGCTGCAATCCCGTTACTGGGCATGTACCCAGAAGGAAAACACATTCTTTTACCATAAGGACACTTGCACTAGACTGTTTATTGCAGCTCAACTTACAATCACCAAAATGTGGAAACAGCCTAAATGCCCACCAACCCAGGAATAGATCAATAAGCTGTGGTATATGTACACCATGGAATACTATTCAGCCATTAAAAAAGATGAAGACCTTGCATCCTTTGTATTAACCTGGATGGAAGTGGAACACAGTATTTTTAGTAAAGCATCACAAGAATGGAGACGCAAGAATCCTATGTACTCAATTTTGATATGAGGACAATTAATGACCTAGTACATGGTGGGGGTGGGGGAAGGGGAAAGCAGCGAGACAAGAGTAGGAAGGGGGGTGGGGAAAAGGAAGGGGAGAGAGAGGGAAGGCGGGAGGACGGTGGGGCCTCAGTGTGTGACACATCTTTTGGGAGCAAGACACAATTATAAGAGGGAGTTTACCTAACAAATGCAATCAGTGTAACCTGATTTTTAAAAGTTTTTAAAAAATAGATTTCCCTTTGTCTTTGTGACCTGCAGTTTGGATATGATATGCCTAGCTTTAGTTTGCTTTGTTTCTTTACCTTTCTTTGTGTTCTCTAAGCTTCCTGTACCTGTTCTTTGTTATATGTCATTAATTTTGGAAAATTCCTGACCATTATCACTTCAAATATGCCTTCTGTCTTGTTCTCCCTTTTTTTTCCTTCTGGTATTTCAATTATATGTATATTATATCTTTTGAAATATTTTCACATTCTTGGATGCTGTGTTCTCTTTTTGTGTATTCTTTTTTGTTGTTGCATTTCAGTTTTGAGAAGTTTTCAATAATTTATCTTCACGTTCATTGATTCATTCCTCACCAGTGTCCTGTCTACTGTTGAGTCCATCAAAAGTATTCTTCATAACTGTTACAATATGATGATTGCTATCATTTCCTTTTAGTTCTCTCTCACGATTTCCTTCTCCAGGTATCCATTAACCATCTGTTCTTTCAAGTTGCCCACTTTTTCCATTAGTGTCTTTAACATATTAATCAGTTATTTTTATTCCTTGTCTCATAGTTTCAACATCTGTGTCAGATCTGAGTTCTGATGCTTGTTTTGTCTCTTCATACATTATTTATTCCTGCCTTTAAGCGTGTTTTATAACATTTTGTTGAAAGCTAGGTATGATGTATCAAATAACAGAACTGAATAAATAGTCCTGTAAGTTTCTCTCAAGTCTTTTTCTTTTTTTTTGGTTTCCCATCATTACTTTGGATTTCCCTAAGTATGTCTCCTCAGAAAGGGTTTGTACAAGTTGCAGCTCTACTAGCTATAAGTTACTTATACTGGGGCCCCATTGATGTGATGGTAAGATGTATGGAAAGTGTTCTATAATCTTATGATTAATCTATTTCTTAGTGAGTCTGTGTTCCTGAGCTGTGACCTTCAAAAACATGTTTTTTGTCTCTCATTTGAGTGAAGAAGACTAGGGGGACCAAAAGTGAGATAAGGCCCTCCTCTCAGGTGGGATAAGGCTCTGGTGAAGTCTTCCAGATAGACAGTGGGTCTTTGTATGGAGAATATTCTGTGCATATTTCAGAAGGTTATGTTTCTCCTGTCCCAGCCAGGGCCAGGCAGGGCTTTTCCCAAATCCTCATCATGAGGAGGGTTTCCTAGCGTTTCCTAGAGCTAAAACCTATTATAGTATGCCCTGCATAAGACTTTGGTCCATAGGAGTTTCTCACTCTTACATTGCCCCATACTCAGCCTACACAATTCATCATGATTACCATTTAAGTGTTCCTACCAGTTCATGACTCTAGCAACTACTGCTTCAGATGAACTTATTTCAGCAATGACTCTTTGGATTTACCTGTATCTGTAGATTTTTCCCTGTGGCCTCATTTTTAAATTTTAAAATTTGTTTATTTTTAGCTTATTTAGATTTTTCTTATTATCAGGATTGGAATGATACCTTCTAAGAACTTTACATATTGGAGCTGAAATGGGATAACCATCAAACCATTTTTTAAGTAAGGAAAATGTTAGTCATAAATTACATTCTTCTGTGTATTAGATCAGTCACATTCTCAACAGCATTCCCCAAAAGAGCTGAACTCATGTTTTCCAATTTGTAAAAAATACATTAAAAATCATTATGAGATGTAACGACTTTGCCATTGAAAATTATAAGATTGTATTTATTCAATCTCTTTTATGTGAACTTACCTTATTTTTCAGCCTCTTCTGTATTCAAAACAAAAATATAAAAATTTAATTGGCTGATAGAATTACACAGTAAAATCAAAGACGCAAGAAATAAGATGTCCAGAGAAGTAGTTCTTATGAGTCTAATGCCTGTAATTGGAAACAAAGACAACATTGGATGTGCAAAGTATAATAACTGAGTATATATAACCTGTATAATAACTATTGTGATGATCACTTATGCACTTATGAGTGAACATAATCATGGTGTAGATATGGTCATGGGAATATACTAGTAAAGTATGAGCATTATATTCATTGAATTTTTTCCTATATGTATGCTTGTAAAATTTAACCTCAAAGACTTATTTCATTTATCTCTTTGGGGAAATTTTGAGATATTTAAACTTACCCTATTGTTCTTCATCTCCTTGTTGAATTCTCAGTCATGAGGGTATATAAGACAGCTTGGGTCAGCACTTACGCACCTAGTCTGACTCTGAGTCACTCCCATTTGTAATAAAATGGGAGTGTCAGCAGTTAGTCTGTTCCATGTAAGTACTGAATGGACCCAAAGCTTATGTGCTTTGTCAGCAGGAATATCCTCAGTAAGACACAAGAGCAGGTTCATATCAGCATCTATGCTGAGATCCCTGGCTGAAGAGGCGACCAAGAAACACCCCGACCTGGTGTGTGTGGTAGAAAGGAAATCTGACAATTGTGAGTGGTGGTGAACAGACTTTCTCTCTTTCAGTTGAGACAGTACAAAACAAGATGTTCTTAAGGGGAGGGGGCTCCCTGGAGGTTCTCTGACTGTTAAGAACAGAGAGTGGAATGATTCACAAAAGCTTCAAAGATTTGAAGATTTTAGTGAGGAAAGGACAAACCACTGTCTGTGTTTTAAGTGCAGTTTTGTCTAAAGACTAGGCAATTTCTTTGGGGTTTGATGCTGCTAGTGATGAGTCTCACTTTGTTTAAACTTTGATCTTGAGTCTTGCTCCTCTACATATTAACTTGGTGTTACTTAACAAGCTGGATGATGATTTTGTCTACAGAAGGAAGCGTACGGAGCACGCACCACGGGATACTTCTAAGGCTGAAATCATTTCACATGTTCGAAGTGCTGAAGAGAAGACACAGAAGGGTCAAGAGATGACATTTCAGTCTACCCTGAACACACATGCACGTGCACACACACACATGGATACACACATGCACATGCACACACATGGGCACATGCACACGCACGCACATGCTAGCCACCTGAGAAACAATCCTTGTCCATGACAAAGATTCCTGATAAACAATAAATCACTAAATGAAAGAAAGGGTCCTTTTATTTTAATACAAAATGTATAAAAGTCTACTAGATATAAATTTCCTCATTTGTGAGGAGTGTTGCAATGCTGTGACAGCTTACGCAGTGTGTCCACGTATGCATGGTTGGTGGAGTATCAGCAGGACACTTAGTAATAAACATCAACACTTCAGACTTTACATTGGGAAAGATATTTGTCTTTTATGAAAGAGAGTTGAGTAATAGAACTTAGTATTTTTCAAATGTCTAGCTTCTTTGGAGGAATAAATAATGCAAAAATAGAAGTTTATTTAATTGTGTAAAATGCCATCAAGTGTAATATGGGAATTTACTTTCAACTGTTTATATTATGCTACTTGTCCAGGCATGAAAAATAAAAAGGAACAATTTAATGATTCCTTTCTCCAATTTTTGTTTATTCGTAAGCGTGTCATCTGTCTTCATTTTTGGTTCTTGAATTGATGTCAGTTGTATATTGTAAATGCCATAAGATAAACTTTATAAGCCCAAGTGTAAGTTTTTCTTTAGAACTTTTTCATAAAGCATAAATATTATAGCATTTCTGGAACAGCTGCATATTTGAAATTTTATTTTGTTCAAGGACATAGCTAAGTTATTAAGTGAGATTAAATAAAGTCCCAAGGAGAAGACTCTTAAAAGCACATATAACAATAATAGTAACATTCTGGACAAACGGAAAGATACCATAATCCATAGATCCTGTAGTTATCTATAAAACTGCAGGGCAACTAATATTTGCTTTAAGTATTCATAAAATTATTTATTCACATAAACCTTAGTCATATCACATGATTTTATTATGGGCATTGGAGTGAAATAAATTTTACAAACAATCACTTTCACAGAACCACTGTATTTTTCATTCTTTTACCATCCCTCCTTGTTAAATTAATTGTATTGATTCCACTACTTTGAGTGAGAATAATTTTGCAGTATCATTTGAAACAGAAAGGATAATAATTTGTGCTATGAATTTGTTCCCCCCAAATTCCCACACTGAAGTCCTCACCTGTGTCTGGAGATAAAGACTTTAAAGAAGTGATTAAGTTAAAATGAAGCTGTTAGGTTGAGCTCAAATCTGATCTGTTGTCCTAAGAAAAGGAAATTTGGAGCTATGGAGAGATACTAGAAACTAATTAGAGTTTGCAGAGCAACCTGGGCCTTTGACTTCTACGCAGAAAACTGTGAAAAAATAAACCTCTGTTGTTTAAGCTGCCCAGTCCATAGTATTTTGTTATGGCAGCTCTAGCAAACAAGCTTAGATTTGGTCCTAACAAACCTTTATAAAGAAAGTATGACCATTATTTCTTATTTATTATTATTTTATAGAAAAAATAAATAAATAAAGCACATGGAGCCAGGGTTTGAAGGAGCAGTAATGAATCAGAGCCTTGCCTTTGACCTCCAAGCTTTTATTACAATTAATATTTATAGTATCCACAATTCTTTTCTTTTCTTTTTTTGTTTTCTTTTTTGATATTGAATTTTTTTATTTTTTTTATTGTTAAATCATAGCTGTGTACATTGGTGCAATCAAAGGGTACAATGTGCTGGTTTCATATACAATTTGAAATAGTCTAATCAAACTGCTCAACATAGCCTTCATGGCATTTTCTTAGTTATTGTATGTGGACATTTGTATTCTGCCTTTAGTAAGTTTCACCTGTACCCATTCTAAGATGCACCCTCCATCCACCTTAACCTCCCCCTTCCCTTCCCCTTCCTTGGCCCTTTCCCCCTATTCTTGTTCTAGAGTTGGGTTACAGCCTTCATGTGAAAGCTATAAATTAGCTTCATAGTAGGGCTGAGGGCATTGGATACTTTTTCTTCCATTCCTGAGATACTTTGCTAAGAAGAATATGTTCCAGCCCCCTGTCTTAAAGCTACATTTTAAGTACTTTGCAACAAGCTGCATGCATTGATAACTTAATATCAGTGCAAATGTAACACTACACAGTTTTGTAAAGCGCTAAAGTTGAACAATGAGGCTTTGAGTGTGGATTTGCTGTTGCTATATCATCCTCAAGTCTGTTGGCTATAGGAGGGACAGGTGTTAGCCAAAATTTTTTCTCTGCAAAAACAAATAGTTAAATGTCATAAAGAACAATCAGCAGTGTAAATTATTGAAAGAAGATTTCTGTAGTAATGCAGCTCAAAATGACTTGAATATTTCCTTGCAAGGTAAAACTAAGTCTATACATTACACGAGGCAAAAAAAACAAACAAACAAAAAACAAACAACTGTCTTTTTCCAAAACACTTCTTCTTAAAAAGGAAATTTTAGATGAGCATTTTCCCCAGTTAGCAGAGGTTATATCAATCTGACTAGCAGGTTGATATATAGCAGAGGTTATTGATTAGCAGGTGCACATATGTGAATCCTTTGAAGAATTCACAGCTGTTGTAGACTTATTAATTGGAGAATACAATAAAAGTTTCGCTGACTTTGAGAATCATAACATCACACTCAAATTAGCATTTCAGTCTCTCCTTGTTGATATCACTAGGGCATCTGAAGAACCACAGATGGCGTTGGTTGAGCTCTCAGTAGATGACATTTTTAAGTGATTGTTTGATGCTAAGATCAATTGAAATATGGGAAAAAATGCTGCAGAATATACGTGCCTGTAGCAACATGCCTGAAAAATGCTTCCCTGCTTTTTAACCACTTACTGTGATTCTATGTTCTCTGAGCTAACACAAATCATGATGCCCTCAAGGGCATAAATGCTGGTGTCCATCTAGAGGATGCACTCAAACTGTGGGCTTCCATACTCTGGCCAAATCCTCAAACACATTCCAACAAAGTCATTAAAAGGTTTCCTTTAAAGGAAAGGTACAAATAGGTTGTTTTTTTTAAGTATTGAGTACATTGTACTCAGATCTTTACAAAATAATGAACATTTTAAAGTAAATGTAATTGAAGTTTCTTGAATGTGGTCTTATCTGATTACTGTGGACTTGCAACAGGAAAAGTTTCTCCACCCCTGTGCTGGACCTATGACGGTGACGCTGGAGCACCTGTCGTGTGAGTCCTGTTCCCGTGTGGGGTGCTCCTCAGTCCCCTGGGCAGAGAAGGACAGCAATGCAGGCTTCAATTCCACGATGGCCCATGACAGCTCTGAAAGGACAGGGCTCACAGTAGGGTTTGAAATAATGTTCTTGAAATGTCACCCTGACCATTCCCACAATTTAGAATGACTGCTGTGAGTGATATTTCTCAGCAATAAATCTATCCTCTTAGAAAGCCCAAAAAGAGCCTGTATCATGATATAATATATTTTTAATGTTGACAGAAAGAACATAGTTTCTTAAGAAAATTATTATAGTTTCATTGCCATCTATATAATGATTTCTTAGTGCTTAATGATTTTCTTCTTTTATTTGAGCAAAAAAAGTCAACAGAACATTGTTAGGCAGTAAAATAAGGCAAAAGAGAACATACAGCTGTATCCAAGAATCAGAATAGAAGTAGAAAAAAGAAAGGCTTCTCAGGGTGAAAGGCATCAGAAGAAGAGGTAAGAAATCCATCCACTATTAGTCCAAATGGAAATATCAAACACCCCACTTTTAAATCTGATGTCTATTGATTCTTCTGAAAAAACTGCTGAAACAAATCTTCACTGAGAAGCCTCTTCATATAATAGCTTCTGAGTCCATGTCAAGTAAGTATCCAGACTACACAGAAGCACCACACCCTTGCTGTGTCTCCACCAGTTTCAGTTGTGCATCAGAAAAATAATTTTATAGAAATAAAGTATATAAATGAGCTGTATGTGGAAATTGACCAAAGGTTCAAAATATCCCCTGCTGAGCTGAGCATCGAAGCCTTAAGGAGAGACTGTAAATACTTAACATCTTCCCACTCCCTCCACTGAATAGTAGGCCTAATCATTCAACATATAATTATATTAAATATTGTGATAACTGCCATTTTTTACTTCGTAAATAATCCTAAATCAGTATTCTGCGTGGCTATAATAAACACATTAAGTGGTCCCTGAATGACAAAAGTTTTGAAGATGTTGGCTCACAGACTCGGGGAGATAAAGGTGATATGGCTCAGCCCATTGCTGAGCCTAGAAGTTCCTCCTCAGCCCAGCACGGGTCCGTTTAGCTACACAGGACTCCTGCTGGAGTGGAGACTGGGGGACAGGGCTGAGACTGGACCCAGGTGCAAGAAGGTCTGGTACTTGAACTTTGGCTAATTACAATATCATTGCATTGTGTTTATAGTTTCTCTACCCTTGAACTCATCATGACAGTCTCAAAACAATCATATAAATATGAACATTGGAGGAGACACAATTATAGGAATCACTATCCGAGCCTTAGTAAACGCCAGACCCCTGACCTTCCATCTCCCTCCTCTCCATTAGGGAGACCTGGACGATGCAGAACCCGGTCTTCTCAGTCCACCAGCTCTCCTGAGACTGCCCCTGCACCTTCCTGAACGTCTACTTTGCCTTTTAATAAAGGCTTTGCTTGTATGGCTTACATGGTACATTCTGAAATTCTTTTTCTGGCAAAGACCAAGAGCTTGGAAAATTCCCCACTTGGAGGCCAGTAACACTTCCTTATATGAATCGATGGAAGAAGAGGAGGAAAGTAATCCCTGGAGGAGGAGAAATGGAAGACAGGATGTATACGCTGACTCCCGTGCCTTCCAGAAACCCCTGACACGGAGCCCGTGTTTTAGGAATAATAGCTGAGCATGTGACTATGACCAAGAATGACCCTGGGTGAGGGGTTGCACTGCTGTGGACATCAGCTGCGGCCTTCATGGCATGTCCAGCAGGGACTGAACATGATGCATCCAGCGGTGTGGCCCGGACACAAAGTGCCTGCCATCGACATAACACCAGCTAGAACTGGAGCCCTCCAGGTCCACATTCACTGATCCAGTTTTGAAGTTCAAATGCAGGGCTAGCTCCTTTAGCGTAAGTAACCCTTAGGATGCATGAAATAATCCAGGTGTTCCATGAGAAGAAGAAATGGATATTCCAGCAAATGAAGCATAGGGAAGCTCAAGCAGCTAAATAAAATATTTTTAAAGGACAAGAGACCCATTTGTAAACTAAAGTTCATCAACTTTGTCATAGATAAATTCTGTGGACACACAAATAACAACAATGTAGTAGAACCTGTTTGTACAAGCTCCCATGTTGTGTCACGTCCCAATTTCATATTCAATAATGTCGTATTGATGTTTAAAATCACCTGTGCTAGGACTCTTTACACAGAGGAAATTGCCAAATGATACAAAGCAAACTTTACCCCTAAGAAACTGGTTGCACAAATCCAAATGACTTGCCCTGCCCTCAGGGCATCCTCCCCCCATCCTCTCTCTCTCTCACTCTCTCTCTCTCTCTCTCTCTCTCTCTCTCTCGTCTCTTATACACACACACACACACACACACACACACACACACACACACACACACAGAGGCAAGCATGCACTCTGCCTTTTATAATTGTAAGCCTCTGCAGCCTTGACTTGAAGGCTTAGCCTATCAGATTGCCAGGTCAATATTAACCCAAAATTTTAATACTATTCACCAGATACCACCAAAGGGAGTCTGAACTATATCTTGCTTTTTAAAATTCACATTGTATTCAGTGTTATCTCACCAAAACATGAACCCTCCCCCCACACCAGCTATACCCCGAGGACAGCTTCTGACACCTCCAAAATTGTGTCTCCAGCTGCCCAGACTGTTCTTGCACTGACTCCTCATAGCTTGGCAGGGCTGTGACCACCTGCCAGTTCTTGCCTGTGTTTTCATCCTTTCTCCTGCTCCACTGGGATGGACGGCCAATCCCTGTCCTGCCTGGTGACTGTTGTAGCCCTGCCCTGTGCATGGAAGCAGCCTGGGTACCGATGGCCCACGGGTAAAAAGTCTCTGTCCTCCTTTCTCTGGGTGACTCTATACATGACAGGAAGCACGTTTTGTGTTGTGGCTGCCGTTCCCCCCTAATCCTCAGTCAGCACATCCAGTCCATGTTCAGCCCAGAGCCTGAGGTGCCCGGGAAGTGCACACGCTGCCCTTCCAGTCGACCTTGCAGATAAAACTAATTCACAAAACAGAGCACAGAATAGTATTGTAGGTATTAAGGAAGCCCAAGCTTCAATTTTGGTGTTTTATTCCTTTCAGGATGTCTTATTTTTTATCATAGTTGTCTGCGAGCAGTTTCAGATAACAGTTATTTCAGAGTAATTCAACTCCCGAAAGATTGCCCATGAAATTCTGCTAATCCTCACCTGTTCATAGCTACGGACAGAATACCGTATTATTAATCAAGAGATAAGCGTTGCTACGGTGATCTGCAGAAAAGAAACTCCAGGTGGAGTCTAGAGTCCTTCGTGGACACGTGCCGTCTCCTGCCTTGGACCTCACCCTGCCTGGCCTGCGCCAGCCTCGTCCTCCCCAGGCTTGCTGACACGGCAGAGGCGTCCTTCCCAGTACAGTGCAAGTCACCGTTTCTCCCTTACATGCTTGTTTTGCCCATTTCCTCTCTGTATTGATCAGAGTATCAGCTTTCTTAAGACAGAGAACATAAATGCCTTCCCCACTTTGCATTCCCCCATTCCCAGACCTCTGCCTGGCCAGGGAAGGCACTCAATAAACACTGGCTTAGTACAGACACAGATTCACCACGCCTTGCACCATTGCCATATTTTATTTTTTTTTAAAAATCTATGCTCAGGGCATCACCTGTGGCTCAGTGGATAGGGCACTGGCCCCATATACGGAGGGTGGCGGGTTTGAACTTGACCCCGGCCAAACTGCAGCAAAAATAATAGCTGGGCATTGTTTTGGGCACCTATAGTCCCTACTTGGGAGGCTGATGCAAGAGAATCGCCTAAGCCCAGGAGCTGGAGGTTGCTGTGAGCTGTGTGACTCCACAACACTCTACCAAGGGTGACAAAGTAAGATTCTGTCTCTAAAAATAAATAAATAAATACCCTTACAGATCAACAGTTCCTTTGAAGAGGCTAAGGAGCTCAGGAAACTTCACCCCAAAATATGACTCCTTGGTATAAGGAATGTTTTTGATCAAAGGCCCTTGGAGATTCCCAGCCCTTAGAAAGGCCCTCCCCCATCTGTATAACTGGACCAACCTGATCAGCAGGACAATAGACTGCTCTTCCTCTCCCTGTATTTTGTTCTCACTGTATTTTGGGAAAGAAAATCAAGAATGCAACCATGCCTGGCCCAAATCATTTGCAACGTAATACTTATGACTCAGGTTAATTTTTAAGTCAACTTGTGTTCCTCATCCATTCATCCTCGCCAGCAACCATTTATGTCCCCTAAATACAATCACCTGCCCCCCACCCCCCCAAAAAAGGTGTTTATAAAAATATCTGAACTTCTGGCTCAGTGCCTATAGCTCAAGCGGCTAAGGCGCCAGCCACATACACCAGAGCTGGTGGTTAAAATGCAGCCAGAGCCTGCCAAACAACAATGACAACTATAATCAAAAAATAGCCAGGCATTGTGGTGGGTGCCTGTAGTCCCAGCTACTTGGGAGGCTGAGGCAGGAGGATCACTTAAGCCCAGGAGTTGGAGGTTGCTGTGAGCTGTGAGGCCACTGCACTGTACCGAGGGTGATAAAGTGAGACTCTGTCTCTAAAAAAACAAACAAATAAAAAGTCTATGCTCGTAGTTATTATTTATATTATTTAGTAGGCATTAAGAGTTGTTACTCAACTATAAATAGGAAATAAAGCTTATACAGAGCTGTGGCAGAAGGAATGGCAGTCGACTGAGTCAAGGAAAATTGGTTCCAGTTCTGTTTGCCCTTAAAATTCTAAGTGACCTTGAGCTGCTGTCACGCATGAGAGTCGGTTTCCTCAGCTATAAAATAGAGACGGCAAACAAGATGCAACTCTAGGCCTCAGAATCCTGGTAAATGTTGTTCATTCTTAATAATTCTCAAAAATAACATTCCTGAATCGTTTTGGGGAAAAAAAAAAAAAAAAGTCACACAAACCAATAATCTCATAATTTAGCATTTCTCCTTCTTCCTTTTCTCGACTAAGATAATTAAATATTGATGATTTCCAAGTTAATGAGCTAGGTGTCATTGCAGCCAATGTACTTCTAGCTCTTCTTTGTCAGAGACTTTCTTTTCTAGGACATGGAAAAGAATTAAAATGTTTGAAAAAATGAGCTCCAAAAGCACACAGGAAGTTCACAAACAGGGATGAACCATGTAGCTATTTCACACTCTGAAGTATCTCTCTCTCCTTTCTTTCTGTGTTCTGTATAAAAATGCATTTTTTTTTTTCCTCAGCCCCAGGTTTCTGAAAACAAAAGAGTGAAAGTGTTTTTACCATTTTGCTGTAAAGTGCTAGAGCTGTCCTGCAGCAGCTCCAAAATACTTTCTTTTTCTTTTTCTTTTTTTTTTTTTTAATTAAATCATAGCTGTGTACAATGATATGATCATGGGGCATCATACACTAGTTTCACAGACCGGTTGACACGTTTATATCACACTGGTTAACATAGCCTTCCTGGCAATTTCACAGTTATTGTGTTGAGACATTTACATTCTACCTTTACTAAGTTTCACATATACCATTGTAAGATGCACCACAAGTGTATTCTCACCAATCCCCCTCCTTCCACCCCCCTCCCCACTCCCTCCCCTCCCTTTCCCCCCTCCCCCTATTCCTAGGTTGCAAATGGGTTACAGCATTCATGTGAAAACCCTAAATTAGTTTCATAGTAGGGGTGAGTACATTGGATATTTTTTCTTCCATTCTTGGGATACTTTACTAAGAAGAATATGTTCCAGCTCCATCCATGTAAACACAAAGGAGGTAAAGTCTCCATCTTTCTTTAAGACTGCATAATATTCCATGGTGTACATATACTACAATTTATTTTGACAAGCCAATTAAAAACATTCAGTGGGGAAAAGATTCCCTATTTAACAAATGGTGCTGGGTGAACTGGCTGGCAACCTGCAGAAGACTAAAACTGGACCCACACCTTTCACCATTAACCAAGATAGACTCTCACTGGA